>JASSRZ010000080.1:18354584-18366130 GCA_032164315.1 Malacoctenus gilli
CCGAGGCCAGAGTGGCGGATACCCTCTGCCAGCATAATGACGGTGTGGTGTCAGCCGGACCTCCCTGACATTACTGAAGCCCTCACTTCCACTTACCACAGACATTTCCCTCCGAGCAGCCTGCCAGTTGTCTCCCCCTAATTATTCCTCCCTCCACCTGCACGCCTCACTCCTGCCGTCACTCCTCGCAGGTCCTCTCCTCCCGCCTCTGCGCTGCCCTTTCAATACCTCCTTAGGACACGGGAGAAAGCCACAACTCTCCACTCCCATAGATTACTTTGGAATTTTAAAAAGGTCTTGTGTTTTTTCTTTCCTGTGTGCAAAGTCATTCAAATCAGCCAATATTTGAGCTCTGTTAACATTTAGCAACTGTTGTCCCTTTAACTTTGTTTATCGAGAGGAAATATGCTTTTTTTATTCTTACTGGAATGAGCCATCCAAATAGTCGCGCCATATTTTGTTTGAGGAAAAGGAACGCAATGATGCTTTTCTCCAGGCTTTTAACTTTCCGCACTTTCTCCTCGCAGCAGCTTATTTCCTTTAGAAAAGAGAGTATTTATTTGTATCGCTTCGAACCGGAGGGGTTTGCAGCAGGAACATGCCGTCTCAACTTTGAGCAAAACAAGTCCCCGAACGTACCAAATGGCCTCGTGACACCGGACCAACATTTTTAGTTTGGCCACAGCTACACGACCTGAAAGGTTGTGAGGGGAGGAGAGGGGAAGTTTAAATGCGGACCGCTGCAGCGGCTGAGTGGCACATGACATTTCCATTAAAACTCCAAGTCTTACCAGAGAGAAGTTTCCCAAAATGGAAATGGCAGAAGTTAAGGCGCACTGACTTTTATTTCCTCATACGTATTCCCGATTGTGCCACGGACGCTCACATCAGAGTATGTCAAGTTTCCCTCTTTTTTTCCCCCTTCTACCCAAAAGTAACCTTTTTGTCCCTGGAGGGGAGCCATACCGATCCAAAACACTGACTCCCCCCCCTTGTGCAGCAGGCAGACAGAAAGAAAACACACCGGCTTCCGAGCAGCCGTTGTATTTTCAGCTCTGGCCTGACGGCTCGGCTGGCAGGCTGCTGGCCGCTTTGCGTGTTAATTGCACTAAAAATATCACGGAAAATAATCAAATGTGGTTGCAAAGACCACATGCAAGCAAAGCCGGCAGCAGCAACTTACAGTTTAACCAACAAAGGCTGTTTGCTTTGCATGTTTTCTATTGTTTTGAAATGCACTTTCTATTTTTATTTCGCAGTTTTTAAACGTGTTAACCTTTCGAAGTTCTGTTAACCAAATGAGCAGCATAGCAGCTGTTTCTGCATTAAATTTAATAATGTAAAGTTAATAATGCTTTCCCTAAATAAAACACTTGTTGTCTTTTAGCTGCAGCTAACGGCTGATGTTGGAGCATTTATCTAACAAGGAAAACAGAAAGTTATATTAATAAAATAGCACTTTCAGTAAAATAGGAGTTACGACGGACATGACAGAAAAATGTCAACAATCCCGAACAAAAACTTCGACAGACATGAGCCGTTTTTAATTGCCTTGTTTCTTTTCCTTGGTCATCACTCAAACTTTTCTTTTGTGGATTTTGAAACGGAATAAAAAGGACCGACAGGTTCTGGAGAGCTGAGAAACATTTAAACTAATCTTTGAAACCGAGCGCACGCCGAGAGCCACTTGTTGTGCATTTTTAATGACGATGTTATTTGTTGGGAGTGTATTTTTTGGCAGCGATTCGCCTTTTTCTCCAATGTTTTTAATTTGAACAGATTGTGTTGTCGCGCTTTTTCTGCAACGATGCCACATGGACATAAATAATGGATTTGTGAAGAGTCATTACGGTGCGCTGTGACGCCGCGCAGGTTACCGCCGGTACGAAGAGGAAACTCAGTGCTCTCCTGCAAGCCATAAACAACGAGATGTCATCGCTGTGATTTTATTTGCTTATACAAAAGCAGAACATTTTTTCCCCACTTGAAACGCCGTAAATTTTAAAAGCGAAGAAAGAAAAGCCAAGTTTGTGGAAATGATCATTTAAAGAGATAAACAAACATTTGTCAACTTTATCAGTTAAATCTTGATGGAAAAGAAACGGAACATGAACATCAATTGAGGTCATTTCCATTTATCGCTAACGTGAGCTGATGTGGGTTTTGTGGGACTTCTCGCTTCGCCTCTTTCCGGCGTCCTTCTCTTTTATTCACATCTGTCTCTCGCTGCATCCCTCTATGATCTCATTTTTTCCAATCCCTCTTCTCCCCCGTTTCTATTTTCGCCCCGCTCGTCCGTTTAAACGACGCCGCTCTCGTCGGCTCTTCTGTTGAGTGTAATTCTCCAACTTGTTGTTCTCTGGTCCCACATTTCCATTGACTACTGTCGGCGAGACTCAATTAAACTCAGACAGCGGGGAAGGGAAAAAAAAAGAAATAAGATTAACAACGTGTGCACTTTTACCCACAATGCCCAGGGGGCTCAATTTATCTCGAGGAATGCTCAGCCCCCCAAAAAACCGTGATTGACACCTCTAACCTTCATTGGGGTGTAATCTTCATCTTTAGCACTCAGAGATCTAATTAATTAGGAGGAATCTCATTTCCTCACTAATGCAACTGGACAGAGGCATGATAGAGGAGGGAGAGAAGGCAGGCGGGGGGAGGAGGAGGAGGGGGAAGAGAGGGGAGGTGAAGCGGGGGGAGGGAGGGGAAGGATGCAGAGGAGGGGGAGGGACCGAGATGAAGAGGGGAAGGAGGAGTGCTGCGTTTCATCAATGCCTGTGAACGGCGTCCACCTTGTTCATTTCGGGGAAGAACAAGAGAGTGCGAGGTGGTCGGGTTCACGCCAGCTCCACTGTATTGATTACAGCTGCCACAAGTCTGGCTACTGGCCATCACATAAGGAGACACCGCGGTAACAGTCTTTATAATGGGATCTCTTGGTAATGTACTCAAGTGTTGCACTTTCTTTTCCGGACTTCTTTTCTGGGTTAAAGCCATCACCTGAGTGGGGAAGGGGGGGGTTGAGACCCAGACCGGCTCCTAATTCGTTTTGTCCACCAAACTCCATCTGCTTTGTGAGTCACCGGCACCGAACGTGTGTCACTAAAACACACAGACGTGACACTAACGAGCCGATTTCACAGCTCATATTTAAAAGCCTCCGTTCAACAATCCAATCTGACCCTGTTGCTCGCTGAGGTAAATGTCACTGCGGCGACATCCTCCAGTGTTTGCAGTGTGATCGCCATTCATCTGTCGATTCATATTGTCATCATTTAAGTGTGATTTGGCCACAAGTAACACAGTTTTTTGGGGAAAAAAAACAAGACAATTAATTATTTTTGAACCTTTTTGAGATCATTTCTGTTCGTGATGCTGCTCCCACCTGAATTTGTGACCCTGAAGATCAGCAGCAAACACACACGCAGGCGAGTACACACTCACAGAGGAAACACACACATCTTGGATGGAAAAACAGGGAAGAGAAGTCACTGTCTCAGTGGTCCGAAGCGGGGGGGTGGGTGGGGAGGATGAAGAGGGCATGTTAGCAGAGTGTCTCTGATGTGACTCTTTTTAAACTGTCTGAACCCGGCTGTTTTGTTGAGAATGCTCTTTGTTCAAAGCAACATGATGAAATTTTCAACACGTCTTGTACTTTTACTGCATTTCTTTGTGTTTTCCGAGATTTTTGAGAGGCCGTTTACTCGGCTTGGTGTTTTACACGAGAAAAAACCTCAAACCAGTTATTTCTAAACATCAGCAAATGACTATGTTTAACTTATCCTTTGATAGGTTTCAGTTAAAACACACATCCTCCCATAAATATCAAGTAATGAGCACATGGGGGCTCCAGGTCGCCCAGTACAAACAGCTGTGCTGTTGCCACACCAGGAGGCAGCACATCTCCTGGTCTGTGTGGAAAAACAGCTGCTGGAAAAGAAAGTGCGACTTGAGGAGACACGACTTTCAGCGCAGAACTATTTTACACATATAACGGATCACAGTTTGTTTGCTGGTTTCAACACATGTTCCACAAGGAATCGGGAAGAAGGGAACAAACGTCACCCGAGAGGTCATTACGAAAACAGCGACGCCGCTGAACAGACGGCAGAGAAGCGACTGAAAGAGCCACATGTCGGTGTGAAAACCATCACGAGTTTGTGGAAGCTCCTCGTGTCCTCACACGGGCGACTTATTTATTGATATTTCTCTCGCACACACTTTATTCCAGTTTCAAACAGCTGCTGCTTCCCCTGCAGCGACTCGACGGCTGACGAGCAGGAGGCGTTAACCGCGGCTTCTTCTCACCTCCGCGGAAAGTTTTCAACCTGGCTGCGCCCCCACGCAGCTGTCCGGTTCGGTACGGCCGTGGCGACCGCTTGGTTTCCGCTCGGCTGCGTGCATTCATCCGCGGGAGCCGTGACAGCCCGACGAGAGGAGGACATGATTAATACGTCCCGTCACTTCCTGCCCCCGACGCTGCCACTAAGGTGAGAAGCAGGAGCTGCAACACCGTGTTGGTGTTTGTTTATACCGAACGCTTCATGAACAAAGTCTCTTTAGATTGAGACTGAACATCTAATTTGTGCGAGGTAGGAATGTGCAAACAGCGCAAATGAGTCTGTTTCGGGAAGAAGATGATTTCTCAGGTGTGCAGATTCTTTGATACTTCACGTAAACACTTTATTCCAACTATGATCGGAGTCAAAACTGGTTTGAGGTGGTTTTTGAAAGCGTTCTGTGAATAAATCTCATCGACAATAGTTGCCAGCATCTCTGACTTTAAAGCAGACGATAACTCCAAATATAGTCCCGCTCCTCGGCTTTAATTCACTCGTTCTGTCGCTGCACACGCGCTTTGCAAGGTGCTGAACCACATTTGGAGACTCAACGTCTTGTTCAAGGAGACTTGGTGACATGAACAGGCTGTTCCAAGGACAGGACCACCCATCAAAGGACTGCAGGACGTTGGAACCGCAACACTCCTCTTACATTATCGTTTATTGGCCCATAAACGGGTGGAGATTCCTCGCATCAGGCAGCTTGAGCGAAATGATCCGCACACCACTGCCTCCATTCTAAACGCAACAAGGTATGGAAGTAATATCCCGTATGGAGTACTTTATAATACATTTGGAGGTATCTCGCGTCGCTAATGTGAACGGGCCACAGTTCACTGAGGGTTTCAATTCTCCCAGCACCCGCTGTATCTTTAAATCACCTCCAAAAGAAACCTCTGAAGCCTTTTGCAACAGATATGGGTGGAAAAACAACCACCAACCAGCTGTGCATACAGAGTGCTTTGGCTTCAGTGTTGCTATGAATATTGCTGCCCTGCTGCTAAAAAACGCTCTCCCTCTCTACCTTCCTCCACGCTCATCTCCCGACGAGGCGTCTCCCGAACAGGAACCCTCTAATCACACGTCCGAGTGGGGCCCAAACCTCTTCAGAGAGGGACCCCCGCGTCCCCCGGGCCTCTTCATTTCCGAGGGCCTTCACGTCCTCCGCGCCGGCCCCCGTGTCCCTCCGCCCAGCTCATCTACTCACACCTTTCCAATCTCCTGATCATAATAGGGGAAATGAAAGGGAGTTTATAAACTGAAGTGTACATCAAATCTGCTGTAATGAAATCTTATCACTGTGTTCCCCGCGCTGTATTATTTGCATATAAATGACATAATATAATAACTCTTCGGCCTCTACCTGGGAGGAGTAAATATTTCTCTGTCTGCTTTGTCTCGTTGCCGTGACACCAGGAAACGAGATGCTAATTGAAGAGAGGAAAGCATCTTTATGTGACGACTGACATTCAATTATGTTTGCGGGATCAGATTAGGTGGTGGCCCCAGAAATGTTTGAAAACAACATTTTGCAGAGCGGCAACTCGGAAAGGCAGTCGAGGATGTAATTTGAATGGCTGTTTGAGGCCCGTGCTGAATGGCGCTGTTCTGAATGGAATCACTATGCTATGACCTGCAAGTAATTGGATGTCCACAGTGAAGTGTTGACAGAGAAGGGGAGGAGAGGCTGACAGGAATAATATAAAAAAAAAAAAAGAGGGAGAGGAGGGAGCCTGGCAGCCAGGCAGCGAGACAAAGACAGAAAAATAACATGAAATGAGAATAAGCGAGAAAACAATGTGATGAACAGGCAAGGTGGGAAGAAAAAATGAGCTGTTGGGGAGCGAGCGGGGGAAAGGAGGGACGCTGGGGGGGGGGGGATGAAGGCGGTCCTTCCCTTCTGGAAGCTGCCAAAGTTTCAGCTGTCATTCATCACGGCGCGCACGCGTGAAGCCGCTCCGGCCGCCGGAGCCAAATAAGCCATTAGACAGGATAAGCTTTCTTATCGGCCCAGCGCCGTCAGGAAAGACGCGCCGCCAAGGTCGTGCCAAACAAACGCCGGGCCGCGCCGCTCACAGCCGCTGCCGTCGCGCACCGCCCTGTTGATCGGGGATAATTGTGGACATCCGCTCACCTGTCACTCTGGATTTGTACTGGGTAAGCATAATCGAGCAGATAATGTAAAGTAAATACATTAACAGTGCCGGCGACCGAGGACCGAGTGCTTTACACACGCACACACAACAATCAAAGCTCATTTGCTGACAGATGACGCGTGTGCCTCAATAAAGATTACTCCTCATTATGTCAACAGAGGCCATTTATTTATTTTTAGAGGCTGCAGACCAGTCAGCCATCTCAAAGCCAGGAATAATTATCTCTGTGTGGTTGTCACTTTAAAGGTGCGCAGTGAAAGTTAAACATTCAATTCAAAGTGAAAGTCAACTTCTCTCGTGTTTGAAGATTCGCCTCCGATGAAAAGAAGAAGGAGACAAAGTGTCAAACCGCAAGAACGACTCCAAACGAGCGAGAAAATGCCGCTTTATCTTCCTAAAAGTAAGCAGAAGAGATCCAGGCACAAACAAGCACGTGCGCGCACACACACATTCCCTTTATCCCCATGTAATTCACCTTTGTAGAACATGGAGGGGGGACGGAGGGGTCGGTCGACTCCATCGATTGGCTATCCCGAGCAGTGACAGCTTCCAGATTGGCCAGAGAGCATTAGGGAGTCAGAAAGTCACACTGCCATTAGCAGTCTGTCCTCTCTGGTTACAGCCTGCCAGCATACAGACACTCCATAGACTAAAATAGATTACAGTGATTGGTGTGTGTTCGTGTGTGTTCCTGTGTGTGTGTGTGAGAAAGTGCATGCTGAGAAAATGTGATCTCTCCATCACTGCTGTGCAGCAACTTCGAAAATATTCTGCAAGTTGGAGACAACGACGGCAACGATGCGCCTCGTTTTTCTTCATCAGCGCGTAACGTTTCCTCTTTGAACGTGCCGCAGATGAAGGTAAAAATTCCTATACTCTCTTTACTCTGACCGCGTGCTAACGTGGACGTCTCCGAATACGCATCCGGCATGTCTCAAGAGGACGGCGCACATCACAGCGAAACCACCCTCGGCATGCGTTGTACGTACACGTGTACGTGTAAAGATCCAAGCTTGTTACGAGCGACTGTACGACGCAAGATCACAAGCTGAAGGAAATTCAGAGGAGTCTGGTTATTTTGAAGATAAGGGGAGATTTCAGGACCGCCCCCCTCCCCCCTTCTCCTCCTCCTCCTCCTCTTCTCCTTCCTCCCGCTCCTCACTTCTTTTCTGATTCCCATCGCCACTCTTTCAATTCACAAGCCTCTAAAAAGGATATACTGCAGTCAGGATGTGACAATTGGAGGCGGAGCATGGGAGCACGGTTGACCGCGGAAACGAAGGTTAGATTGATAAATCAGCCGGGCTGAAATATTGGGGCAGAGGGAGGATGTGCTCAGCATTAAGCCCTGCTGTCAAACACCTCACACTCCTTTTCGCTCCCCCCTGCCTGAACAACAAATCTATCACTTCAAATGTCGATGATAGATTCTCCGATTTGTTCTGATGATGCAATTTGCCAACATCAAGTAGGAGCCCGTCCTGATCCAACTACAACCACCATTAAACTAGAAAGCCCGCCTAATGAGGCTGCAAAAACATCAGTAGCAGTCAGGATCCTAGTTCCAGGTGAGCTTCAGCGTCATTATACTTCCTCACCGATCCAATGGCTCCTCGATTCTGTCAGCTCGGATCCTCAAATCCCATTTTTCCAAAATTGGTCTCCTTTTTGTTCGGGGATTTTCGCTCCACCTTCAAGACTTCTTCAGAAGGGAACTCCACTAATCAGACTAATAGCTGCACGAGACACAGCGTACGTGGGCTGGAAGTGTGAGTTTAGATCTGGTGTGTGAGTTTCACTTGGAATGTGTGACCGTTGGCAGCGCTGCAACGTTGCTGCTTTACAGGCAAACTAAAAACAGCTAAATATTCATTCATGCCAACATGTTTGGAGTGTGTTTTCACACACTATAGACGCTGCACTTGAGAAGCATTGCATTAAGTGACTCAAATTAGTCGGTGGCTTTTACTTTGAAAAATAAAAGCCATCACGAGTCTTTGTTTAGCACCTGCAGCAGTGCTGGACTAACAGTTTTGCAGAAGTTATTTTATCGGTTTCATTTGTCTGGATTCCGCTCGATCAATCAAACACTGGCGTAATCTTAATTTGAAACGTAAGAGGTTTAGATTTTTAATTTTGTTTTATGATTTCTCTAGAAAAAAGGCATTTTTATATCTTTATACACTGAGGAAGTTTCCTCTTCCAGTTTCCTCACAAACCCCCCATTAACCACAAAAACACAGGCGTGGTCACAGAACAGGGGGGGGGTCAATATAATTCCGCAACACATTCCAGCGAGATAACCTCGCACCTCACATGCTGCCTCTGTCAAGCTGCCATACTCTTTCCTTCACGTGGGCCAAAGAGGGTGGAACGGGCTTATTAATATTGGTGAGTGCTTTCAACCTCTCATGTCCTCCTTCTCATTACCAGTCAAATTTATTCCCTGTCAAATCCAATCATAAACAATAAGTTAGGGACTCAAAAGCCCCCCCCTTTGCTTCTTATGTTGACTTCTCTGCTTCAAATTAACATTTACTGACACATGCAAACAAGTTCAAAAGCCACAGGAAAAAAAAACACCACAATAAATAAGTGATTCCATAAGGTAGCTATTGAAGCTTGCAGGCTTAAGTACAGAAATTTACAGCTGAGAAGACACGCTTCAGAGGAAGATTGATTAAGAAGCGTTCTCATGTACATTCAGTGAAAGATGGACGCACTCTTTATCGCCTCAAACTGATGGAAATGACCTCAAACTGGCAGCAATATTAGCTGTCAGAAAATTACTGCCTGCCATTGATCTCACGGTGTCGCGTGTCAGAGCGGCATCGGGCGGTGGGAGGAAACGCGACTCGCTCGCAAGGTGAGGAGCAAAAAAAAAACCAAAAAAAAAAACAGAGCGGTGGAATAAATGTGCATATCAAGGCGGGATTTTATGCCTCAGAGAAAGCACTAGTGGGAAAATCAAACTGATTTCAATGTGACGAAATTGATTTTCCAATTTTCTCCGGATTGCTTTTTGCTTCCCCGGGGCAGGAGAGGTGTCTATCCAAACACACTTAGAGCTCCGCCTGAATCGTGTCGGTGCAACGTGGGAAACACAAGCCAAGTTTGTCTTCCTCTCACTTCGCGGCGTCCTCGTCTTCGCGCCCATGGGCACGGGCTGGACGCGCTGCCCTGATATCCTGTCGGGCAGATGGGGCCGGTGGGTGTCACAGCCGAGTCGTATTTATGAGAAGGTGCTTAAGTGGCTGGGTTCATCTCTCCTTTAGAAGCTGGAGGAGGGGAGTTTCAAACCAAAGCCCTCTGTGCCTCCATCTGGCCTTCAAAAGGAGGAGGGCTTTTTTTCCTGCACCCCAGCTGGACTTCTGTTAAAACCCCGAGGACACTTTCTCTTTTTTCTCCTTCATTCTTCTTCTGCTTTTTTTTTTTTTAAAGCCAGGCTCATTTATGAATTATTGCAGCAGAGGGATGAAGCGGGGGGGGGGGGGAGATACAATGTGAAGATAATGATGCGCTGTGCTTTGGGCTTCTCACTGCTTGTAGGTGGGCAACTCATATTAACAGCACAGAAGGCTGCCATCACATGCATGGATTAGTCATGGCTGTTTGGCTGTTTAGACATTGAAAAACAAATACAAATTGGATTTTTCTTGATTTCTTTTTCTCCTTTAAAGGCGTCTGGATCGCCAAAGATTAGATCGACTGTGACATCGCTTCGTACAGGTGGAAAAATCGAATTATCGCCTGGAATATGAGAAGCACCTCAACGCAAAGGTCCATCAACCAAGTCTTCATTCTTCCTCCCAGTTCTCCCAGTTCATAGAGATAGAGCTGACAGATCTCACAAAAACTTCTCAAACAACTACAATGGAAGATGTGATGAAAAAAGGAGGAAGAGAAGGAGGGCGAGAAAAGAGGAGGAGCAGAGAAGAAGAAGGGGGAAAGTTAAGAGTGAGAAGAAAAAGAAAAGTAAAGTGTAAAAGTAAGGCAAGACAAAAATGTACATTTGAAAAGTCAATCAAAGATTAAAATAAAGATAAGACTTAGATTTGATTAAAAAACGTCTGCAAAAACATAAAAGTAGAAAAAGCAGAAAGTAAAAGAAAACAGCGAAAAGAAGAAAATTAATATGAATAACTGGAGGCGAGATTAGAATGACGCACACACACGCACGCACACGCAAGCATACACACACACAAACGTTCAGTTGTATACTTTTCACATCACTCCCTCAGTGAACCAAACTCTATATCATGCTCTCGTCTTCCTCGTCCTCTTCTAGGAGACGCTGAAAGGATTTTGCCACCGTCCTCTTCTCCAAGACAACACTGAGTTCCTCCTTCACCTCACAAAAAACTCTCGGCGGCGGTTGCAGCTCAGCTCATCGAGCTTTTATCAATTACGCCCCCAATAAATAGTTTACTGTAGCCCGTGGATTGGCTCATCAGGCCAGTTAGCCGCCATGGTTCCAACAGTTCCGGATGGAAGGTTTTCAGTCGGGCTTGTTGGACACCGCCAGAGCTGGCGGATGCGCGTGTATCACCTCAATTAAACTATTCGCTAAGTGTCTGACAACAGCTAATATTCCTCTTCCACCGGCGAGCCCAATCGATGTTCTGGCATTCGTCACCCTGCAGGAAAAGCAATCATCCCGTTGTCTCGCCCGGGTTGGACGGGAGCAGCGCAGAGACGCTCAGCTGGCTTCCACGGCTGCTCACTGGAACGCGCACGCTTTCTCTCATCCAGAGACACACACCGGCACATATAGGAAGCATACATCACGCGCGCACACACACACACACACACACACACACGCGCGCGCGCACACGCACCCTCTACAGTCGTCTCTCTGGCAGCCGTAGTGACACATTTGAAAGGAGAAGACATCGAAGCTTCAATTTAGAAATGCCACTGACAAGTGTAAGATATGTGACAACAACCTGTCCGGCAAAAAAACAAAACAAAACAACACACACACACACACACACACACACACACACACACACACACACACACACACACACACACACACACACAC
>JASSRZ010000080.1:18367533-18398743 GCA_032164315.1 Malacoctenus gilli
ACACACACCCTCACACACACACCCCCCCACACACCCACACACACCCACACCCACCCACACACACACACACACACACACACACGTGCGCGCGCGCTCGATTTTCCTTGAGAGTATTCCATCACCCGGAGCACAGCGACACGCCGCACACACAAGAACGCCAGCGAACCTACCTCTCTGTCGAGCAACGTGGGGGAGATGACAGTGACGATGTCGCCTCGCTCTGCGTCGATGTAGAACATGTTGGGCGAGGGGTTTCGGGGCAGCTGCTTGACGATGTTGTAGCGCAGCGCCGCGTTGTCCGTGGCGGGGTCGTCCGCGTCGAAGGCCGTGATCGTCATCACCGTGGTCCCTGGAGAGAACAGTGGGGTGGGGGGGTTAAGAACTGTCAAAACACACATGTCAAAGGAAACCCACAATTCTGGAGGTTTAATTATCTTAAACATCTTTTTGTCAAATTGTAATCAGTTACTGATCACAACTTTTCACTTTTATAACAAAAATGGTTGTGGCATAAAATAGAAAGCAATTAGGATCTCAACAAATGTATTTCATGTTGAAATCGTCTGTTTTTTCAACAATAAATGCCTGATCAATGGCTTTAACATTGTATAACATCATAACCCATTCTTGTGTTTTTTTCTGTGGTGCTTTATATTCGAGATCTGGAGCAAATGAGACACGAGCGAGATGCTCGAGAGGCAACGATTTCAATCTCGTGCAGTTCAGACAGCTGCTTAAAAAAAAAAAAAAAGTTACTCTTTCCTATTAATGTGTTTTCTCTCTCATGTCAGCCCTGACAGCGGGGTGCGCTTTATTTGGTGATGGGCGAGAAAAATAGAAATCTGGCCCTCTGCAGCTGAGCTGAAATGGGAGGCAATCCCCGACACACATCCCCCCCCCGACACCCCCCCCAGCCCTCAATCTGCGACTCTCCAGCGTGATGAGCTTCACTCACGCCAATTCAGCCCGAGAGAGAGAGAGAGAGAGAGAGAGAGAGAGAGAGTCAATCCAGACAATCAGGGATGCATATATGCATGTGCAACCGTACACACACACACACACACACACACACACACACACACACACACACACACTTGGGAAAGTGGTATGAAAATGGTTTTCTATCACAGGGACCTGAACAGGTGCTGTAATGTGACTCAATGAACAGCTGTAAAAAGCCTCGCAACAGTAACAGTCTGTCCACGACGCGGAAACACGCGCGCACGCCAACGAGCATGCGCTGCGTTTTGGTGCTCTTATGATATTGTAACAACTGACCTCACCCAAAACTGAGTCGAACCTGCTTTCCTTTAAAAAAAAAAAAAAAAAAGTAGTTTTTTCTCGGTTGTGACTTGAAAGTTTTGGTACAAGTTCTTGTTTATTATGAGCATACATTCCTATATAGATTTAATGGCTTCAACAGTTTCTTTGTTTCCAGTTTGCTTCACTCTGGGATCCAGTGTGCTCGACTGATCCCGCTGTGAAGGAGAAACAAAACGATTTGAAAACGACATAATCGCTCCTTCAGTTGAAGACTCGAAACAATCTATCAAGGTTGCAATAATGTGCTTTAATTCCATACCAGAGAAAGCTGATGATTATGATCATCATGGTGTGACTTTTTTAACTTATGCTCACAGTTTGCCAACAATGAGGCAGCTGACAAATAAACCTGATTTCCCCTTTAAAAGTCAAGTTTTGTCTTTTGATCACTCAAGTTATTTCTGTTCCTTTTTTCACATGGAAGCCCCCGATAATTCATTTTCACCTCATATATACGGTTCTAAACAGTCCTCTAATTACCAAACAGCACCATTCCATCGCATGGCTCATAAACGTCGATCTCGTGCTTCTTCTTCGCAGCCGACAGTACTTTGACACAGCGCATTAGCCAAACTACTCAAACAAGACACAAAAGGGCTAATCGAAAATATGCAAAGTCCACATGAAATAATAGTAGCTTAGCCGCGAACGTCTCCAGTCCAGTCGGAGGTAATGAGGGGCGGAGAGGTGTGGGTTTTATCCCCTTGGCATTTGCACTTGAAGGTGAACCATTAATGTTTAAGTAAACTGGTAATCCTTCCTCCACAGGATAATTACACAGTCCCGTCTCCTTCATTACCTATACTCTGTTCCACTTCACACCTCGAAAGTCGCACTGTTACGAGATAATTCGGCGGGCGCGCGCGCGCAAACACACACCGGCCGCCGGCAAATTAGAGTGTTAAAAACGATGACTAAATTGGTTATCTTGAACAGATCTCAGTGAATTATGTGCCGGCGCCGTTTTGGAGAGCGGCGGCGCTCTTGGACGCCACACGGCCGCGTTCCATATTTCATGCCAGGGCCGCCGCGAGCCGACCCGATCGATGCTCTCCGTCTTCATCAGATATCAGCATTTCACTCGCGTGATGTAACCAGTAAACCGCCTTCAGTCGGCGACGCAACGCGGCCATCAGCATCAATCAGCTCACGATAATCATCTGGCGTTCCATGAGTGGACAGCGGCGCTGGGTATGACTCCAGCACAGACGTCTCTGGTGTTTAATCATACAATGATATCATGTGGGTGGTCTCGGCGAAGAGTCATTGCCCCCCCTCTTATCAGCTTTATCCTCTGGCAGCAGCCAAGGCTCAATCAATCCTAACCGTATTGGATGTCTATACGGCGCGACGGATGCACAAGGCTGCCATTACGCCGCTATCGCTCGGACCCATCTGCTGCGCCGAGCTGGACGACACCAGTTCAGGCCGGCTGGAGGAGAATTAAAAAAAACAAAAACAGTGATACACTAAAAGCGGAGAGACGGCAGACAGAGAGCGGAGTCTGTAAACACTCGGCGGAGCATGCCTATCGAGTGACTGCATAATGAGCCGCTGAGCCCGAGTGGAAAAGGAAAAAATGGCAGGTCTCAGTGGCGAGACGGCACCAGCTCGCACATGAGAAGACGCCGCGATTGACAAAGCAAGAATGAGAAGGGGGCGGCAGGAGCAGATCCAGATACACATGTTGTGGATTAATTTCATCACACGGGCTGGTGGGACATGGGGCCGTTGCCTACAGCGAACTCCTCTATCTTTCTCAAACACCAAGGGAAATCAGTGGGGGCCCGCCGATCCGTGGGGAACCGACATGGTGCGAAAAGCCAACATGAAGCCCAGAGAACATAGACAAGACAGCACAACACCAGATAAACGTGTCTATCTTCTGAGTCCACTCGGAGCTGCAGCGAAGATGATCAGAAATAGGTGCCGTGATTTGTGTTCCTGACGAGACAAGATGCATCGGGACAACTGTGGAAAAGGAATAAGATTATTTTTATTCTTCTATTAATGAGGATGGAGGGAGAGCAGAACGAAGACTTGTTTCTGTGTGATATCGGCTGTGAAGGAGATCAAAGTCAACCTAGAAAGCAGCATAATTGGGAACAAATTCAAACCATTTTTCTGTTTTAAATTGGAGTTGAACATGTTTGCATGTCGACATAGATTAATTGTTAGAAAGACACATTTTCACAGGTGATTGGTTCCAGTTTGTTCAAATAGGGAGAGCTGCAGGTGGTCTCGCATCGTGAATCATGTTTTAATTAGAAAAACAACACACTAATGCACTTCTGTGCAACTCAGTAGCTTTACATTTATCGAATAACTTTTTGTTTTCTAACTAAACAGCCTAGATGTACACAATGTGAGAGTCTTGAAAAGTCCCGATAATGATGACATGAATGAAAAGAGAAGAAAAAAACTTTTTTTTTTCTCTATAGCGATGAAAATGCCTACTGCGAAAAGAGACGACGCCTTACCAAACACGCAATTTGATATTCGTGAAGAAAAAACAAACTCTTAATTTTGTAAAATGTATTTTTTTTTGCCTAATTTGTGTTTCAATGACAGAAACAAAAGAACTTAACTGTGATAAATAGATCATAAACTGGTGAAACAACAAAATTGTGTTTGCTCAAGTTTTGAATAAAACTACATTGTGATTGAAGCGACTACTCAAGAGAACAGAGACGTATTTCTGCCTCATTATCATTCTTTGAACAATCATTTTTCTCAGCGATTTTTTTTCTTTTTTTACACCTTGCATCAAAAACTGTCCCACTGAGCCACACTTATGGCTCCTGAGCATGAAAAGCCAGGGTTGTGAAATTGGTGGTGGTAATTGGTGTAGCAGTGTTCAGCAGAATCCCTCCCCTGAATCGCACATTGTTCTCTTTACCTGCGCCGCTCGCCCACCTATCGTTAGTGCCGCGGCGCTGCTCAGCGCGAGGATGCCGGGGTTTCTGCCTCCCTGCGAGTCTTTTGTCACAACAGCCGCCTTGAAAAGTTGATGGCAAATGTCTGATTTTCCCTAAAACAAATAATTTCATGCCGAACACGCTTTAAAACCCTCCTTTTCGCCGTCGTGCGCTTCCTCAAAGTCGGTCTCTCGCGTTAACATCGGGTGATCGCCGCAGACTATAAAGTGCTGCTGGTCGCAGGCTGGAAGCCAGCAGGCTCTTAAGTGAGGTTAACGCTTTAAAAACAGTTTCGAAAATGGGAAATTTTTATTGTCTCTGGATGATTGATGGTCTGAAAACGGGTTCCAGTCTGGCGAAATCGTCCATATTACGTTTTTTTTTTTTTCGGTCCACAATGCTTCTGATATCTTACTGCGAGCGCCCCAGACTGAACGCGTATCCGTCGCCCGTTTCTCTGTGTCATTACACCGATTCGTTCGCCAGGGTCTCTTTGGGAACCATCAGCGCCGCACCACCTGTTTTCCAGCTCATTTATTACATCGGACCTCACCTGCTCGCCCGCTTACCTGTCTGCCTCTCATGGCTGGCGCTCTGCCATCGTTCTGCTCTACGACTGTACTGAGAGCATCTCAGCTGGGCTTCTGTCAGAGCTGGACACTCACTTAAATATCACGACTCAATCTGATGGACCCAAAAGAAACAAGCAACGAAAATGCTTTTTGTGGTCCAGTATGAACAGAAAAACTTTGCTGTCAGTCATCCATCAGAATTGTTCATAAAAATGTGCTAAAATCAGAGCCAATTTGATATCAAATGTGCCTTATTAATCATTAACTCTTGTCATAATATCAAACTTTCAACTCATGGATGGTACGAGCTGATTTTCAGCTTGGAATTTTCTTTCTTTTATTAACACGGGGAACAAAAAACAAACAATTGTGCTTTTTCCGGGACTCATTTCACACTTGTTGGCAGGAACTACTTATTCTTGTTCTGCCTGTTTCCGTAAAAAGTGGCTGTGTGAGAGCTCCAGGCAGGCTCAGTGAAACCATCATGTCCAGGGCCGAGAAACACATTATTCACTGTAACAGTGCTGATTGGATCTGGAAACGGGAACAATGCTGTCTCTATGTGTGGAATAACCACACCAATGTGAGTGTCTTCATTTCATTTGTCAGTTTGCTCTTTCTTTAACTTATTTTACTGTTACTTAACCCGAATGTGATGCAAATATTCCACTGTTAGCTGTTTGAGTCTTTGCTCCAATCGCGAGAGTGACCGCAAAGAAAAAGGTGAAAATTGAAACTGAAAAGTTTACTTGGCAAAGTCGTGGAAGTTGTTGCCAAATACAATTTTTTTTCATCTTCACGAGTCAATGAGAGCGAGTTTACAACTATCATTTATAAATGCTCGAACCGCTAAATTGGAAATATTCTTCCGGTCTTCCCATCATTCGATCTCGACTTCCAACCATAAAAACAAATTTCAGCGCATTCTTTACCCTGAATGTGAATTTTTTGAGTTTAATAGTTCTTCTTTCCCTTTGCTACATAAACGTGGATAAAAATCAATATTTATAGTCATGAAATGACGGAAATGCTGTTTTTCTGAAAGTTGGATGACTCAGACGGTCAGAAAAACTTCCCCAAATGAATGAATTTAGATGCAATAACTGCGGCGGCTGAAGCCCGAGACGTAGAAAGCTGTTTTGGAGCTCGGCGGCACGGAAACTAAATATGAGATAATGAGCCCCAAGCTGACAGCCAAGTAAATGGAGTGAAATACAGTCCAGCTGCCCTTTCCTGCCTCCTTCACAATGCACGTTCTTCCTTCTATCTTCTCAGCCAGAGTCTGGCTCAGGCCACAGCTGGACGGTTGGACCGAGCGAGATTGTAAACAGTTTATCGGCAATGCAACCCAACGGCAATCCGCTCGGAAAACCGGAGAGCAAATACACACGTTTAGCATCTCATAAGCGGGGGGCGGGGGGTGGGGGGGTCACTATGCTGTTAAAAAAAAGACCCGAGTGTGTCGCTTCAAACGGAAAATCTCCGTGCCAGCGTGAATGTGGTGTGTTGAGTGATTGGCAGACAGCGCAAAGCAACGCTTATTTCTTCCATCACAGCATACTGGTGACACATTCGCTAATGAGAATATAAATAACACCAAGCTAATGAGAATGGGAGCCTGCTGAACAACTGCACTCAACGCAATGACAATCAAAGCTTGGTAATGAAATCACCTCTTAACTTGATAATTGAAAAATAAATGAAGTGTATTAAGCCATTTAGGAATAAAAAAAAAAAAAAGAAGGATCACGAGAAGCTTGCAGAGAGGTGCATCACCACCGATACCGTGAATGCATTTCACACATTTCCACATATGCTCTGCGTTATTACAGTCACATGTATTTATAGGGAGACAAAGGCCCTGAATGTGTGGATGTGAGCCAAGACAAATGGAAACTGATAAACAGGCCATCTCCCAGAAAAGCCAAACCAAACACTCTATTTATGGAGCATGTGAAATTGGGTTTTAATACAAAATACTTATGTGAATATATCCTAATGGATAAAGTTAAGACAGGAAACGCATTTTTGTGCACCTGAAAGAGATCACAAGATTGTGTCCACTTTACTCATGTACAAAAACAATGCCAACCAGCTCAGACTTTAGTGGAGACGGCTGCTGTTTGTGTACCGAGAGGAATTCCCTCTCCTAACCTCCCAACAGTTTGATTCACAAATGTTTTAAAATATTCTGTATTTTGTACTTCTGCTCAAGTCACATCATCTTTTCTTAATTTATTCCGCTGTCACTTATAATCTACTCTAGTTTTTTCAGGCTGGAATTTGACTATACATACTGTGATACTTTCATATGAAATAATTCCTTGATTATTTCCAACTGCAAGCACATGCTGCGCAGTTTTAGCTTATATTCCACAGTCATAAGTCTTTTCGTCAATGAAGTAACCCTGCAATCTAAGTAAATCAGGCCGATTATTCTTTTGGTCACAGATCACCTCCATTAAGCTGTGTATAAATGACAACCAAAGGCCTTCCAGTACACCTCTTTACATCATTGTTTTGCTAAGAGTGAATCTTAAAACACTACTTGAAATTGTTCGTATCAGAACCACCAGACAGAGTCAAGTTCAATTACATTGCAACTCAGGCCGGAACAGCTTTTCAGTCCGTCAGCCTGTTTTTCGCTCTAAGTGATCACTTATCTTACAGTGGAAGAAAGGACACGCGCCTCTTTGTTTCTTTATCAACTGAGTCACAGTCTGGCTCGCTGTCTCCAGCTCCAACCTTGAGAAACACCTGTGATTATGCACAGATTTAGTTCTTACATTCGAACCAAAACCTTTTTTTTTTCTCAGTGTAGAAAAACATCAGGAATCTCACATTTAAACCAGAATAACTCGCAAAATTTACAACAAACCTCGCAGACCTCTCGTAACCTTCGATAAATAAAAAACGCTGATTTTCTTTAAGATCTGCAAAGTTGCGGCACTTTCAGAAGTTCAAGTTCAGGCTAAAGCTGTGGGAGGAACTTTCCAGCCCGCTGAACTGATGTGTGGCAGCTGCTTCCCCGTCAGAGTCGCTGTGGGTGAAATAAATCGGCACCGATCTGATTTGGTCAGTTTTACAAAACAGCAGAGACGTGATGCCGTTAAACAATCCCCTCAAATCCGGGTCCAATTCATGACGTACACAATGTTCAGCCTCCACGACTGTAAAATAAACAGCGACACATACATCTGCATTTTTCCTCCTCTTCACCTTGCCTCCAGTAACGCCTCCGGTGACAGAAAATCTACTCCTTGAAGCTAAACAATCACTTATTACTCTATTTATTCCTTCAACCAGCCCTTTTCCAAGTCATAGTTATAAGCAAATGGAAGTAAACACTGTTTATACAGACAACGCTTTTGGCAATTTTGTGTCAATCATTGCACCTTATTCGCAGGTCTTTGAATACTAAGTGGGAAACTTACAAACGCAGAAACACACACATTTATGCAAATGGTATTCCATTATAACAACAGAGCCACTGTTTTATATTAGAAAAAGATTCGGGATCTTTAGATAAGAGATAAAACTCGTCGGCTCCTGGATTAACACACTTTTATGTTGATGATGTTTCAGATCTTTCCTTTTTTTGGGGGCACTATGCACAGATGCCTGTGTGCACTCGCTGCTCATTTCATTTGGGATTTTAATCACGACTTTCTCCTCTGTAGCCGGCTCCACTTCAGCATTTGCATATGTGTGCGTATCCCCTCCTTTCCTGCAGGCATAATGATTGCTACAGGTTCCATGAAGGAGTCAAATGTCAGGCCCGGAGGCTGGGAGACGGGCCGCAGAGCGTAATGACCAGATGAACCGCCGTCGCTCGTGACTCCCGACAGAGCGGCGAGGAAGAGCGGGGAGAGAAAAGTCAAGTAGATGAGAGAAGACCGAAAAGGAAATAAAGTAAGATGGGGAACAGAATATGCATTCAGGAATCTGATTAGTGACGGAGAATGAGGAAACTGGTCAACTCCCACTGAATGCAGCAGCCAGGGAAAATGTGGAAATGAAGATGGGCTGTAATAAAGCAGCAGCACAAACATTGTAAAGTGGACGGTTGAAAGTGGGAGGAAAAAGGATGGACCGGAATGTAGAGTGAGGCAAAGAAAGTGAGAAACTGATTAAAGGATGTTACACACTCTCCCGAGGAATGTTCTTCTGACACAAAGTAATTTGTGTTGAAGTTATTCTGGCCGAGACGCTTCTCACCCTCGAGTGCAAAGGAGCTCGGAAGTCCTCGCTGACCACGCCCACGGCAAACTTCGGACCAATCACGCGACAGGCCCTTTTCCCAGCCCCAGTCCCAGGAGCTTTGACAACTGGCTAGATGAATGACGGATGCTTTGTGTGGGCTTGGATCAATAAAAGGTAACAAAACTTTTCAGGCTCGGAATTTAGAAACTTGAGCAATTTTGCCGGATTCCTAAATTTATCTGTACATCAAATAAAGAAACGATACTGCAGTGAGGAAGGAGTTAATGGACACCACACAGAAAAAAAAACAAGTTCTCTGTAGATCATTTGTGGAGAACAAGCAGCAAGAACTCCCAAAAAAAGGATGAGGTCTTTCTGAGAAATAGAACAAGTTCCTCTTTTCTTGAACCGCATGTTTGGACCTTCAGAGACTGAGGGATAAAGGAGGAATTTGGACGGTTACGAGGGCAACTCAGAGTGGCGCTTTCAAGGGAGAAACCCAAACTGTCGACTCATCGGTTCGCAGCTCGCAGTAATCAGCGGACTCGAGGCAACTCGTGTCTATTGATCAAGAGAAAATCTGAGGAGAAACTCTGCGTGATCCCGACGTCATCAGAGGAAATCGAATCAGGCGGCGGCTGTGATGCCACCAGACCTGTCGGAAAGCTTCCCCCGCTGGTTATTGTTCCTCCGACGGATCTCCTCCGAGAGAAACAAGTCATTAATCTGACGAGGCAAAGAAATGACACAATATTGCTTTTTGTTTTTCCTCAATCTTAATTAACAATCTCTGTGTGTGTGCATAATTAGACCGCGGATCATGTCTGGTGCTACTCAGCCAGCTTATCAAGCAGAAGCTACAGTAGAGCCATAAAGGCCGCTTCGGCACAGAGATTTCAGGAGGCTTTTCACACAATAACTTGACAAAATAATACATTCAGTCATAGTCGGGAGAAGGGTGGGTGGGAGGCGCTCGCGCTGTCAAGAGGGGAGTACAGCTTTCTGTTGAACCTGCTTTTCCCACGCGGTTCGGAGGTGTCGGGGGGTGAAGTGCACCAAACTGTCGGTCTGATGGCGTCGCTGTTCGTGTCCCTCCGTGTTCCACACTTTGCGTGAAGGATGAGACTCCGAGCCAAGGTTGAATCACGAGGTGAGACTTCCATCTCAACTAGACGGCGGACTGTGGACTGAAGGCTCAAGGCAACTCATTAAAATGCGAGACCCCCGGAGAGCCATTAGAATGAAAGATCGCAACCTCCTGCACGCGGTTTTTATGCAGAAAGTATGCAAACTATTAGGAGACAAAATACATAAAATAGGCTGACAATGGCAGACTTGCAGCAAACTTGGCAGAATTCCAGTGAACTCAGCAAAACTCTGAGACTTTCATAACCTCACCTGCACTCATAATAAGACTCATTCTGTACCTTCCAGCTTATTCTCGTGTCCTAATTCACCGCTGTGGAAGCTAAATAGCCAGTTGGTTCTCAACAACTCCAAACAATCACAAGAGTTTGTGAATAAACGAGTGTAACCAAACAATCTTCACATCACTGGAAGACAAAAAAGGCACGAGATTACTTTATTAGCAGGGAAATCGTTTGGATTACGACAGAACTATCATGCCACCTTGTTGGAACCTGAGCTACATAGCTTGAATTTTAGTCACTGATGTTATAAATTAAAGTAACAAATATCAATTTCTTGAAAACAAGAAAAGTGTATTCCAACATAAGAATGAAAGTACTTCAAAGTATACTCATGTAAAGTACACCCACTCTGAAGGACAATTTGAAAAAATGATTTAAAGTGAAATGTTGGATAATAAGTGATGGATGAAAATATAAGAGGGTAAAAAAAAAGAATTATAGTTCTTGACTTCATAAGCAAACACAGAAGAACAAATTACTGATCTGTTAACTCTGAAAGAATCGTTCTGGAAAATCAACTCTTATTTTTCACACTTTTCTCTTTGGTTTAGCTTGACAAATTAAAACTATAAAGAGTATTATGTTTCACTGCCTGACTTTTTAAATGACTTTCAAGACATCATATTTGGGTGGTGAATATTCAGATCCAGGCGAGAGATGTACATACAAAACTCAC
This sequence comes from Malacoctenus gilli, assembly GCA_032164315.1. Classification (NCBI taxonomy): domain Eukaryota; kingdom Metazoa; phylum Chordata; class Actinopteri; order Blenniiformes; family Labrisomidae; genus Malacoctenus; species Malacoctenus gilli. The sequence continues at coordinate 18,378,656 of JASSRZ010000080.1, forward strand.
AAAAAACACAAGTACTCAACTACCAAAAATATAGAAGACGCAAAAACATCTTTTTGTTCACAGATCCACTGTGAAAAATTCCAAATGAAAGGATCAGGATATTTCAAGGTGACATTACGATGATTGAAAACCGAGCATGAAAGAAGCAGGCAATTAATTTCACTCTCAGCTGAGGAATCATTTATTTAACTAATGATTGTAAGCCTATTAATATCATTCCTTCATAAATTATATCATTTTCAAACCCAAAGTCATGTGTCTGAGAGCCTGTGGGGCTGTTTTTTTTTTCTATGACTTCATTAGAACGAAGCAACATTTTAGTTGGAAACAACGTGGGACCGTGCGTGGAGTGGTTGCGTGTCCGTCGGACAGATGTCTGTCTGGCTGAGAGCAGAGCAGTGAGCACAGCAGCCGCCGCTCGATGTTGAGGAGACGACGCCGGCGACTCCCAGCTGACAGGAGCGGTTCGAGCAGGGATCGTAGCTGCAGGGCAGCGGAACATGTGCGCTGCGACCCGTCCTTCCCACGGTGACACATCTGTGACAAATCCACGTGCCAAAACGCACATACCTGCACCCAGGCAGGCGGGAAAGAAATCACCCTCGAATAAACAGCCAACTTACTGTTTACCAGTCTCAGCAGCGACACACACAAAGCGCTGAAACTGCAATCTGCTCGAGGAAAATGGAAAAAGTGATACGATGCGTTTGGAATCGGGAAGACGTTGCAGTAGATTGATGACAAGGTCTAAAATACATGAAATTAAAGCGGCACGTCGTCGTGCGACCTCTGGAAACAGTACCATCCTGTGAATTTCTCCGTAACTCTGTGGGGGGACGTCGGATTCACACTCGCTTGGGCTCCTTCGCACTGAAGTTCCAGCTAATGACTTCACTCACTAAATCAAGACAAAAGATACTTCCCCTTTAAAAGGACACTTCAATTAATTACCCCCGGAAAATCCCCTTTAATTCTGTACTGGGGGCTCAGTGAATAAAACTGAAAACCTATTAGTGGGCATTCATCTGATCTCACCCAGGAAAAAAAAAAAAAAACGGAGGCAATCAGAGAGGAGCAGATACTGTACAGCCGAGCGGAGGGACGGGAAGCCCAGGATGAGAGAGGCAGAGCTCCGAGTTGATGCAGTCGCTGATCAAAGTAGGTACAAAAAGGTTCTTGTTTGCAAAATGACGGTTTGCTGCTTTTTCAAAACCGACTCCTGCAGGTAAGAGCCCCTTTAATCTGGCCATTAGCCATCGGACAGAGAAAAAATAAGACCATGGGAGGGAATCAAAAGGGAGCTTACGAGAAAGAGGTCAAAAAATTCAGGTTATTGGCTAAGCTAATTAAGAGATTCCTAGTTTTAGAACTAATTTGACATAAATTTTCAGTCATTGGTTGGATATTAGACCCAGAAATTCAGCATTAAATAGAAGAAAAAAAGAACACACACGATGAGGCCACAGACCTTCTGATTAGCTCAATAGAAACTTAAACAAGCAACTTATTTCGACGCATACGTCAGACTATCATGTCAAACAGATGCCACTAGAACGCTGAAAAATCCATCGTGATCCCCTTTTACTTTTGTGTGGTCGTGTTTTGCGAAGGCCTAAACAAAACAAGGCATTTGATTGGCCGACAATTCTCAGCTCTTGCTATGAATGCGATGCATTTACTTAAGTTGTCGAAAAATCCAAACAATGACGTCCTTTGCAACATTTGCAGTCTCATCTCTGGCTCCTCCAGTATGTGTGTTGGGTGTGCATGTGTGTGTGTACATAGTGACGCGCAGCGACAGGAACTGAATGAGGCCCGAGGTTTTGCAGGCAACTGCCTGCAGCCAAACCCATTCTGCAAAGCGAGCTAATATCTTTGTGTTTGGTTTAATTGTGCATGAAGCCAAAAGGATAAATACATCAGGAACAGCTAGTGTCAGCAGGCTCCGAGTGGCAGCTGGCGAAGCCCACCGCTGTTTCATTACGCCGCTATCGACAACTTTTCAATAAACCGTGCATGAGCAGCCGATCCGATGTCTTGGACTGCTCCGGTGTGTGGCGCCCACTGTACTGAAGGCGGCACTGGCCAAGAGAGAAACACTTGCTATGAAGGGGGAGAGGTGGCGAGTTAATGCTGCGTTCACGCCGCGCTGCTGGGGGTGGGATCACTCTGCGTTTTTAATTTTGAGCTGGTTCGTGACAGCCGTCTGGAAAATTTCACTCAAATTCCAGTGAAACCTTTGAAATTTCAAGGTTGAAGCCTGAGAACGAAGGCAAAGAAAGGGAATCTATAGGACGGTGGGGTGATGGGAAAGGTTTATGTACATTACTTCAAGGTCCAAGGTCTATAAAGTGATCGCCATTGAAAAAGGAAGAAAAAGGAGAGCGGGGGAGACAGATTATGCATGAGGGTGATAATATGATCAGCTTTACTACATATTGTACAAGAGGTTTACAGCTCCACGGGGAATGATGAGGAGAAGGAGGCAAAGGAGACGCCGTAAAACATAAGCAGAGCAATGAGCTAATGGCACCACCAGGTCCAATAGAAGGAATCTACAGTACACAACGCACGTGGCGGTGGCGACGGCGGCAGCACGGCACCGACGCCGCTGTTTTCTATCCTCTGGGTGGTCTCGTGTTTTTATAAAGTCATTCTGAAACAGTCGTAATGAAGAAATTATTCAGCATCTGATTAAAAAAAAAAAAAAGCGTCTCGGTGAAAAACATTAAACTGGAAAACTGAAAATTTTAACGCCCTCGGAGAACTTTGCATCGATTAAAACCTTGAAGAGTTTCCAGCAACTTGCGATGGAAATAAAGGGGGAACAAAAGCTCACGGACAGCACAATTACGCCGCGAGAGAACAAAACACTTATTCTGCACAGATGAGTGTGCTTGTGAGAGATCAAACTATTATCTCGATACCAGCAAGCCAAACAAGAAAAGTACAGAGGCAGAGTGTAGTGGCAGCGGAGGAAAGCCATGAATCAAGTGGCTGTTTGAACAATGTTTCGCTCTCCCATTGTTTTTTGATTTATGCCCCGCTGCAGCACAATCAATGGCATCAAAACAAGCCGGCCTGATAATGCCCTTCATATGGAGAACCCCTTCGGAAAAAAATCCACCGTTTCGTGCGTGGATGTTTGTGTTGTCCTCGATTCTTGTTCCCACCACTGCTCACTCGAGTAGCTTCAGGGAGAAAGGAACCGTTAGCTCGTACCGACTGGCTGTCCTTGACCAGGAGGATTATGATCGAGACCACTGAGGATTCACGTCACTGAAGGACAACAGGGATGGGAAGCAGAGTGAGAAACACGCCCGTTTGCAATCACACCCATCGACGTCGTGTTTGGATCAAAATCCACCAAATCTTTCTCTTGTTTACACCAAATTTCAAGTCAACACTCTTGATCTTCCTACAATCTATGCATTGATTCATCATGTACAACAATGGAGAACAAAAAGAGGGGGAAAAAGCGCTTGTGGAGATTTGAAAAGTGTACTGTTTCCACAAAACGTTTCTGCCTTTTGGCGTCGACTGCAATTACAATAAAACTGTGTGGCGATAATTCAATAAAATGGAAACTTGAAAGGCAAGATGGCGGCAGCGAGAAAACAATTACGTTAAATCACAGACGAGAGGGCGATAGGATCTGTTTTTTTCCATAGTTTTCCTTTTGGGTCCCCCCCTCCACCTGAAAACGCAGCTATATAACACTGACAGATGTTGGAAAAATATGACTTTAAGGTGTGAGAAGGGGCAAAAAATCTTTCAATCTGACCTTTAACTTGTCAAAGACAAACCATATTGCTTTGATGGATGTCCCGCTTTCTTCAAATTGAGGTTTTTGCTCGTAGCAACGGAGTGGCGCACGATACGCGATGGTTTATGTATCCCTGCCAGTCATTGAGGGGGGGAAAAAAACAACGTCGTAAAAAGAAGCTTTTGAAGTGTGTGAAACAAGGTTGAATCCATTTTCATTTGTAAGTAGTTCATTCAGAGTGAAAGTGGCTCGTATCAAACACGACACGGGGAGGAGAAGAGTTCCTTATCGTCGAAAATAGAGTCTTTCAAACACAACTCTAAGTCAAAAACTGGATCATTGTTACATGATCCCAGTCTGATTAAAAAAGCTTGGAGATTTCACGGCCTAGGTACCAAATAGAGTATGAAAACCAGCCCTGAAAAACTGGTGGATTATTCACTGACTTTTGCAGGTACCCCTGGAATATGTTCACGTACCCTCAGGGGTTCTTAGAACCTCATTGATACCTCAAGAAAGATCCTTTGACTCTACAATTCAGCCTAAAACACTTGTTTCCAAACTCTCCAATATTGGTTTTCCAGCAGGTGAGAACATTGGTGGGAAACGGATTTCATTGACTTTTATCAAAGTGTCGCCGTCACGTCAGCCGGTTTGCGTTTTCCTGAATGTGCTGATCGGCGGTCTCTGTGTTTTTTCAGTGTGCTGCAAGACCAGAGAAACACTGACTGCCTTTGTGGACACTTTACTGATGAGACGTGTCGGAGGAGAATGACTGCCCTGATTCGAGCTGACAGGTAGGTTAAGGTTATCCAGATAACTATTCTTCACAATTGTGCCCTGCAGCAGGGGGGGGGACAGCCCAAAAAAAGAAAGCATTTCAAAATGCACGACGCGCCGAGTTGCGCCTCTGTCAGTCAAAACAGAAAAGCAATCTGCAGCTGCGGCGTGCGCACGCTCACTAAAACTAAGCAGCTGGAAAAGCGCTCTGATGAAACGGGGTTTCTGCTGAGGCACCCAGATGGTCGGGTCAGGAGTCGGCGCTGGAATGGTGTGTGGGTGTGTGTGTGTGTGTGTGGGGGGGGGGGGGGTTGTTTTTCTGGCACATTTGGGCCCCCTTAATAGGAATCAATCATCGTTTAACCGCATCGGGCTAACTCGGTTTCACTGCTGAGCACGCGAGTCTCCTCATGACAACAGTTTATCTGTCTTGTAATGACCACGTCCAGCCCGATAATGCTCATCATCAGCATTCGTCAATTAGGAAGTTGTAAACCGGGAAACGGGCGAGCCGCGTTGAGTTGGACGCCGGTGATTTTTTTTGCACTCGTCTCGGTGCTGCCAAACGTTCAGACGCCTGCGGTGGGAAGAAAGTTAACGTGACGGCAGGTTCTCCTGGAATTCTCATCAGACGCTTTTGAGCACCAAAGAGCACCGTCACAAGCGTGAAGCTTGGCAGAGCGTCACCGCCTACAAAGGACGAGGCCACTATAAGCAAACATAAAGCTGTAAAGTGCTACTGTCTTGTGTTTGCTTTGATTAAAGGTTGTCATAATGGAGAGTTACACCGACATGGCAGCTCGGAGCAACACATACTTCAGTGGAGAAAGAAGATCTGCATCATGGTTGTAATTTCCAGAGTAAAGTGACAGCAGTAAAGACACACATTTCAACTTGCCTACGTCTAAATACCAAGTTCTGACAGGAGGTCCTGTTGAAGCGAGACTTTGTGGAAGAGGAAAGTTGCGACTGGCTGTTGAGAGAATCCGGAGGCTTTATGCCAAGCGTATTACACGGTCGCTGTAGATGCTGATATCGAATGGTTCTCGCTGGCAGCGTAATGGATGGCATTACATTTTCACTGTCTCCACTCGAGCCACGTGAACCGCGACACAACGCCGAGGAGATCTGGCTGCGGAGGCAATAAAGCGCCGCTGCCTGGAGTTAAACAGCACAGTGTGGCCGAGTCGCGGGGCCGGACGGCGCGGGCTAAAGAGGCTCGGGGATGACAGTGACGCTTGATTGATGCGGCGTGGCCGCGGAGCCCGCAGAGATTGGAAGCGTTCGCCGGAACTAATGGGATTGGGCCTGTTTTCCCACTGTAATCCCAGATCGAAACCCGAGGCGCGCGAGCCGCCGTGTGTGACCGGACGCTGAGGGTTTGATCAGCACGTGAGCGGCCGGGCCGGAGGAAGCGCCGTCCACACAGCGAGGGGATAATGGCCGAAAAGACACGGGAAGCAGTCAAATGGCTCTCCAAATAAAAACACAAAAAAGACGCCGATAGACTGAAAAGGCTGAATCCCAGACTGAGGTTATCGACTGCTATTCTTTCCCTCTCCACATCCCCTTTTGAGAAGGCTGCGGACCTCCAGGTCTCCAGTGAAGCCAAAGTCTGATAGACACAACACAACAGCATCTTGGGCAGGACTTCTTCAAAATAAAAGCATCAGGCTTTCTTACAAATTTATAGATCCAGTTTCCAAACTTCACAACAAGCCCACAGTATAATTATTCATGATTATTTTTGCTATTATTCTTTCAGCTTGAATTATTTCCCCCCTAATTTAGATGGATGTCCAAAACTTTTCTGTTTTCACTACTTTCCATGCAGGCATTTATCTTATTGACATTCATGCAACTATTTTTTCTTTTTATCTGGTTTCAACATTTTGGTCAACAACTCTTATTTATCAATGAAAAGGGAAGAGTAGAATAATTTCCCAAGGCAGATTCATTTGGTGCATCTCGACCACATTCATCCTGTTTTTTTTTTAACACACATATTGTTCCTGACTCTTACTTTTACATCTGCTTTTGTTTTGTTGCTGGAAAACTCGGCAAACTTGTTTGTTTTTTTTTCTTTGCTCGCCTGACTTGACAGTATTTGGGAGAAACGCTGTGCTGATGCAATCCTGTTCTTGGGTCTGGGGATATTGCTCAATATATTGCAAAAGGCTCTGAAAAGGTCAAATCTGGGCCTGCTGTTATTTATGTTGCTGCCATCAGCAGCGGTCCACATCATTTCATAGAGACGTAAGAGGTGATAAACAATTTTCACTTCACTATTTCGGTTACGAAAACACAACTGACAGCTTAAGGTTGTACTGCCTGCTTTCTAGTGTTTGTATTTGTAAAGACGCTTTTGTGGGAGTTTTTCAAAGTACACTTTGGAGTAACATTTTGACCCCTCGGTGTCTTAACCCAGCGGAAAATCTAAACAACCTCCATCAAAATCCTTGGCTGCGAGATCTCAAGTGGCAGAGATAAGAGCCCACTTTTGATAACGCAGATCTCTATCACACAAATTTCATCTCACAACACCTGCTGCATAAAAGCAAATGTGCTGTGAAGGCTGCGTAAGCAGAAAAACACCAGCCAAACTGCACAATAACCTGTTGTGTGGAACGTGGTAATCCCACCCCTCTCCTGCCCTCCTCTCGTTTGGCTTCCACTTCTGACGCAACCAGCAGCAAGACCAGAGTGCGAGCCGAACACAGTGGCCAGTAACACACCATTGTCTGTCGCTGGTTGTGTCTGAGGCAACAAAAAGGAGGTATTAATGTATGGTTGCCATGATAACATTCACAGTGCATTTACCTAATATTGCAGGGGCTGTAATCCCATTACGACCGCGCGTAACGCTCTGAAACTGCAGAGTTTGACTTTCTCTGTGACTTGAATCAAGCGACACCACTGCAAATGCAGACAAAATGTGTATTTTTCGCAGCTCAGCACCAAACATGACCACAAAAAGGTTCAAAAATGAAGAATTTTTTTCCTTTCAGTTACTTTAAATATAGGAGTGGTTTGATAACATCATCAGTTGTGTCCGAAAAATATGTTGATGTAACATGAAACTATTTCAAAGATGAGAGACTAAGGCCGTTGTGATTGTCATGATAATGTGTTTGCAGAGCTCCAGACATTAGGAGGGTCTGTGTTTAACAGTGCAGGACCCTCCCTGCAACAGATCTCATCTCTCACAGTCGATCCTTCCATATCCGTTTTTTCTTCCCAGTTCCTGTTCTTGTTGTTGTTGGATGTAGCGCCAGTTCTCTGAAAATATCTTCCACTTCTTTTGCGCGCTGTTGTCTGGTCATGTTTCTGTTAACTTCACATCCTTTGGTCTCGGTCGCCATCGAATCATTTTCTGTCCGATCGCCTCGTTTCACACCTGTGTCTCATTCGCCACACATTCCCTCCTTCTCCACACCTGTGTCCTGTTTTTCCTCTACTTTTCTTTACGGATTTAACCTGTATTACTGACAATGTTTTACATTTCAACTGAAAAAGTCACAGAGAAAAAAACTTTGGGGGTAAAAAATCCTTCAACAAACTGCGGTGAACTTTTGATGTCGAGTTGTAAAGGTTGGTGATGTTTTTTAGAAACATTTGCAAAACCACATCATTATGTAATTTTACAATGCGACTGGTTCCAAATCGTGTTCGACCCAAAAGAGGATTCGCAGCAGATTAAACTAAAACACACATCACTCAAGCTTGTTGTACAGATTTGCGGAGTTCAGCGTGATTAACGACACGAGAGCGAAACACATTTCGCTGCGATGAAAATCAATTTGAATATTTTCCATGAATTTTCACACATCTGTCGTATTGTTATACACTCGCTAAGCACTTAATTAGGAGCACCTGTACACCTGCTCACTCAGGCAATTATATAATTAGCTGATCATGTGGCACCGGTTCAGTGTGTAAACTCAGGCAGACCCCCGCACTGTTCGCACCCAACGCTGGAGCGGAGTCGATCTGATTTCAGAGGCTTTGACCACGACGTGACAGGACTGGACGAGTCTCTCCCGCGGATGCTCGTTTCCGGGTCTCCAGAATCAAGAAAGTTCCCCAGGGATCGGCTCGAGTCCACTCACAACACAGCCAATGCAAAAGAGGCCCTGAGGGAGGGAGTTGCTGGGATGAAATGCCTTATTAATGAGAGAGGTCAGACGGGAATTCACGTGGAAGTGATCCGAGGCTGCGCCAGCTCGGACGACTTCACCTCATCTCGGGACTCGCAACGCGCCGCGAACCGACTGAGGGGGGGGCGGCCGACACCGTCTCGCAGGGATTCAGAGCGCTTCCTCCGGCGGCCTCCTGCTGGAAGGGTCACACACAGACTCCATGAAGCCAATCGGCAGTATCAGCAGTCCAAAACGGTCTGAAGGTCACGAAGCGCAACTTCTTGATGGCTACTTCCATAAAAATACAACCGTGTCACAAATAAACATTTCCCGAATATGTCAATGAGTTCAGCTGCTTTTCAACCAACCCCCCCAAAAAAACAATGCTCATTATTTTTCCGTGGAAGCAAAGGTTAGATGAAATGTCACAGTAGAAACAATGAATCCATTGCTGTAACACTGCAATACTCAGATTTTTGGGGGCTTTTCTTTCCAAAGTGCTGACGGATACGAGGCTGTGTCTTGCAAGTGTGAAGTGCTGCAGTCCGGTTTACTTCAGACTGCTCTCCTTTAGGGCGATCTAAGCTTCATATGGAGGTCAGAATGCCAAGTTGGCCTTATTAACTACTTCATGGTTTAAAAGACTCACTTTTGGTGAGATGTGTCACGAATTAAATGTCTTAATTGTGGCACCTTAGAGTGTCAAGATGTACCTGAACGAACCAAAGTTTGATGAGTTTTTATCAGCACACAACTTGAAGTTTTTGAGGCTGAACCATCAGAAAAACTCAAGTATTAACCAAAGTACTGCTATTCATTCATTTTATTGCATGAACGCTCAGAGGGAGGAAAAAAACAAAGTCTTAAAAAAAGGAACTTTACAACTTGCATTTGCATAGAAAATACTAATATTAGGAGCAAATGGTGTTTATTTTGTGTGCACAGATAAAAGCAATAAATTCTGTCTGTGACTTCCTAAACAGTCACTAGTCAAATTGATGATTTTAATGATCTGGTAGAAAGAGAAATAAAAATCATTAGAAAAAAAAATCATTATGATTCGAGGCTCAGCGCCTTCAGCGATTCATCCGAAACAAAGTGACACCAAGGCGACCGAGCGAAAGAATTCCTGGCTCTATTTGTGTTTTAATCAATCACTGCAGTCACTCACAATGAAACTGATCAGCACACACGCACACACACACACACACACACACACACACACACACAAAGACAGAAATCTCATTAAGATCAATGAGATAGCAGAGATAAAACGTCACTCAAACATATCAGCTACGAGTTTGTCCTGAAGTCCTTTCAAGAAAACATTACTGCATGCACAACAGATGTGCATGTGCAACTGTGTTTATTTACAGTACATTATGATACAGCTATACACCTCGTGTACATATACGGTCCCTAATGAAAGTAAGGAAGAACAAAGACTCCCACAACAGATGGCAACGTTCCCCTGGAGCTCCGAATTCAAACAGAGTCCAAAGTGCCCTGCCTGCAACGACAGCGTGCTCGTGCGCACAAACGTGAACATAACGACACGTGAGTAAAGGTGTGGGTGGAAACATCGGGATGGCAAAGGTGCAGCTTCACAGGGTGGAGTGGGGGGTGGGGTGGGAGGGCTAATCTAAGTTGCCATCGTTTCCATAATTTCATTACAATCGTGAGGTCATTGTTCCTTCGAGTGGAGATGAAAGCGAATGAGGCAACTCAGTGCAATCTTCTTCTGGGAGGGGGTGGGGTGGGGGGACAGCCGCGATTATGGGACGGCGATGTCAGACCGGGAGAGATGAAGCAGTTTCGTGACATCGGTGCAATCAACACGTGTAATCCCGTGCCGCCGAACCGATGCACCGTCGACACTGAATCCATCGAGCACCAAAAACAAGGACCACCCGGCTTCAGACCGTCATCCGTCACAGCTGACTGCTTTGTATGCAGTGAAGCATTTTAACTTGATCAGCTTTCACAACAAAGAGATTATGACAGAACTAACTTTAAGTACTTTGTGAGTAAATTGGCTTTTCAGGATCAAGGGCTCCTAAGGCCAGAGAGATTTTCTTGTGAACGCTCTTCAGACTGCCAATAGTAACCCATTGTAGATACATCACATGTAAACTGGTCGTGGTCAGAAGATGAAGCTGAGCAATTTTGACTTAATTTCATTGATCAATCTAATGATTAGGTACTTTTCTGTTTAAATGGCTGGAGCATTTGTGACCACTGCCAGCAGTTTGTATGACGCGCACAAACAACGCAGATAACCGCAGCTCCTGTGACGACCACACAAAGTGATGTGTCTCGTATTGTGTTTGTTCCCTGGGGTCTGCTGTGATGTATTTTGCACGATGTTCATTGACTCAATGTACAACGTGGAGATTGCCTGCCTTGCTTACCCTCGGGGTGAGAACGGTCTCAAACACTCCGTGCTACTCAGCCTTTCTTGGGTTTCAAGTGGCTCTTTGGAAGCTTTCAGGTGTTTTTGCGCTCATTGTTCAGCCGTCTCACAAAAAAACTCTTTAACACAGAGACACAAACCAGAATGCGCTCTTTGTCTGGAGAAAAAAAAGGGAGCGATTCTACTTCTTTGTTCGGGTGAAGTCGATCTGAATCCAACTCTACACAGAAGGCAGAAACACCCCCAGAGTTGAATAATTTGCCACGCTTTCACCGAGGGTTTTATTCACAGCAGTATTATTTTCGACCATGCTTGTCTCCATCTGTTACTGTAATCTAAAACCTGCTTTCATCACTAAATAGTACTTTGTCATCCACTGTGAAATGGTAGCAAATCTCAGCTTGCTGCAAGTACTCGGCATTGCTGGCTCCTAAAAAGTGCTCGAGAGGAGTCGTTTTTTTTCTGGTGGTCTGAAACCGATAGTGCTTGGCCTTTTTGACGATGTTCTGTACTGGTGATTAAGTTTGTTCTCCGATCTGTCAGTGAACAAAGCGCCACGTATTGATCCCCTGATGGTGTTCCCACTTTTGGGGCTGCCTAATCACACCTCTGGACAAGCAAGAAGGAGTTTGTCATAAGTACCTGAGATAGTGACAAACTGCTTTGAAAACAATCTGCTGTGAATTGATAGAAAAAGATGATTTTTCTGTGAAACAATTTCACTTTTAGTTCCATGCAAAACCAAAGCATTAATTGATGGTAAAGATTTAAATCTCTTATTACACGTATGAGATTGAATCCGTCGTCCAGCAATCCTGTTTGAGTGGTTTGATTATTGATGTACAATGATTAAAGTCATTAAATTTGCTGCAAATGCACTGAAATTATTCAGTTCCCTTTTTGGTGGCTTTGCGGTAAACACCACGTGTTCTTCAGGTCCAACCAAGTCAAAACATTGGAAATAAAGCTTAAAATCGTGCAGAACAGGTCAATTAGTGACTGGAAATTGTCAGTTAGCTTGAATGTGTGCGGGAACGAATGGGAAGAGACGCCATAGTGTGTCTCTCGTGTTTGTCTTCTGTTAGTCTGATGGACTGCGGCTCTTTCAATATCTCCAGAAGTGATTCATTTCTAAGCAAGGAAACGCTTCTGGGACATAAAGTCATTTTGAACCAATAATGTCAAGTTCCTCCTTCCGTCAGGTGCTCTATTTCGACCAGTTCTGCTAAAATCGGTCCCTCCTACTCTTTCTATTGGCGAGGTTGAAGAAATAAATTGCTGCAAATGTTGATTCGAACATTGAAAAACATGTTTCTGCCTCGCATTCAGGTCAGAAATCTGATTACATCGGCGTTTGTCCTTCTCCATAAAATGTCAGAAAGTAAAGTCTATTTGCCGGAGCGGAAATATCTGGAATAAGATAGGACGTCTTCCTCATTATATATAGCATCTATTGTCAGAAGAGAGATAATACTGCAAAAAAAACCGAAAGGAGAAACTGTCGATGATTCCCACATGTCAATAATCATAAATAAAAGATCCCGTGCTCGCAGGAGTTGCGTTTTCAACCAATTACCGTCTAAGTGTTCCGGCGATCGATCCAGACGCCGAAATTACCTCGAATGCTCGGAACGATAAAAGCATTAATGGAGGCAATTAGAAGGTTCTCCGTCGTGCGTCTAAGACGCAAATACTGTACCAGTCCTTCCTCGCGGGACCACGCAAAACAGTGCGTACAATGAATGCAGAAAGAGCCTTTTTTTATATAAAGCTTTGGGGAAATATGGCTCTGACAGCAATCTATTTTTATCAACCTCTATATGTTTTATTTTCATCACTAAACCATTTTTCAAGCTGTCAGAGAGAAAAATAAAAATAAATGAAGAGACGAAACAGAAACGCACCAAAATTCCATCTGCTGCCGAGTGCACGTGGCTGCATCCATCTCAAGTCTCCCATCAATGCCGCTCCCCCTACTATAAGGACTCGCTCTATATGAGCCCCTCTCAAAACACTTGTCCTTCACATTGTCCAATTTGTTCTCATTTGTTCCCACAATTTCATGAGCGGGCGCTGGGAGAAAAAGAATGATTTTGCCTGATAGTGATGTGCAGCATGTGCTGTGAAATCACAAGATTTGACAATTCCATTACTGCTGCCAACCATCGCGCGTCTGTTTTGACAAGATTGGTGACCACATGATCACAGCTCACCACTGTGATGACAAGACGGCCAGATTCCTGACTGATGGACACATCTCTTGGCCCCGCAGGGTTGATTACAGCAGAAAATGCACAGCAGACCCGTCGCCTTGTTCTCGTGTGCCGACTTTGTCATCTCTGCTTGTCTGACAATCCCAGATCAATACTCAATCAAAGACTTTCTCTTTTTTTTCTCCTTCGCCTTTAGCTATTTCACAACTCCTCTGTGCACAAACCCCCGAAACCCGAGCGCCGGACTGCCGGCAGTCATCTGAAAAAAAAAAACAGGATTGTAACAGGGAGAAAGAAAAAAGCGAGGGAGAGTCGTCAAAGGAGATTCTCAGTCACCTTGCAGAGTGCAGCTTTACTCCAACACAGTGGGATGCGGTGGTGATTTGAACTAAGTGGGAGACTCTGTGGTGGGAGAAAGACACGATGGCAGCGCTGGGGAGGGGGATTTTCTCTTTCTTCGGATCACCATCAACTTGTTGCTCACTGATCACACTGACCCAAGTGCAGACCGGGCTTTTCATGAGGATTAGTTGGATACTTGAGTTCAAACGCCACAATGTCAACTCTAAATCTTGCTTGGCACTAAAGGTGATAATGACTCTGTGCCTAATTGGAGACCTTTTGGCATCTGATACATTCGAGGGAAACAATATAAGGTCTGGAGCCAAATCTTCCTTGATGTGAACGATTTGGAGAGATCTCTCGTTTCCAATTATTAATCTTTCAGTCATTATTCACAACACAGTGAAAAAGGAGAACATGAGCATATAAGGACGTGAGATAACAATGAGGCGATGAGACTATCGAGACAACCCATTACTGCAACGGTCGGAAGCACCGAGATAAGATCAGCTTCAGGTTGCAGTCGAAGCAAATTAAATTTCGGGACAAACAGAACGGCGACTCTGCCTGGATGCGGACACAGTTTCTTACGTCAGGCGTAGCAACATGTAGCTGTGAAAAGGCATCACAGTTGCCAGCGAGCTGATAATTACTGCAATGCAAAGATGAACTCAGCTGCCTTCTTAGTTTTCCAAGGCATTTTTTTTTTTAAATCTGGTGTTTCAGCCACTCTTCGTTAACCCAACTTTGACAGAGCTCCAGATCCAACATATCAACTATGCAACAAATAAACTGTGCCTGTGTGACAGTTGACTTGCCTGATTTGTAACTGTTTAAAGAGGTCAACAGAAGCTCTGCATAGAATGAAAGCATCATGTCAGCTCCGGTCTGACTTTAAAGCATTCCTGTTGACATTTGAATCCGAGTACATTTGTTACTCAAGTGGGCATCGGGCAGCAGTTATGTTGTCCAACGTCAGCAAAGGTACCTCCACGATGCAAAGGCTAAACCTCGTGTCTTGTGATTTATTATTCGCTTGAAAAACCCTCCTCTGTGTGACTTCAGAACGGGCTTTAGAGAGTCTCCTCTCCAAATGCTGCGTCTCAGACACAAAAGGACTGCGGTGATTCAGATCAGGCTTGTGAAACAAAGAGCGGAGATAATCTAAATTGGAGAACCTGCAGTGTGATGGGGGTTGTAAAAGGGGGCTGCGCCTGTCTGTTCTTGCCACAGAAGCGGGAAACGGAAACGGTGCGATGGGGACAGATTGGTTTGTCTGGGTGAACTCCGAGGGGTTCCAGACGGTGTCAGCGAGCGCCGCCGTTCCCCCGCCGGACCCAGAAGAAGGACAGATAATCAAGCCCGAGTTGAAGTGGGACTTCGTCGGGGGGCAAAGGAGAGTAGAAACTCTTTAATAGATTAGCAGCGCTCAAGTAGTGGAATGGCCACCAGGGAGGCCAAGAGTTGAGCCATTGTCACACCTTCAATTCCCAATTCCCACTACACCTTGGTGCGGGCACTTTTGGGGATCGCGCTGCTCTTCGGCGAGCTGCTCTCGAAAGAAAATTAGGAATGATTTCTCATCTGCATAGCACTCGTGCATGGCCGGGAGAAGAGAGCGAGAGAGGGGCCGGAGGGGGAGAAAGTTGATGCCATTTAGCCTGGGAATGATGCAGGGAACACACGAAGCCGGCGAGGGCGCAAAATAATTCACTCCAAAGCACAGAAATGTATTCAAATAAAGGCCCATTCACGTATATTCAGATCAAATCACGACTGAAAATAAAGGCCATTTAGAATGCATTTCTCCCTCTCGGTCGTGTAATGCATGAAACTGCCGATGGTAATTCAAAAGAAGATGGCTCAGTTAAGAAGGCTCAGGAAAATCAATGATGCCTCACTGGTGAAAGGAGCACAGATGCATATAAACGAGCGAATACCAAAAGTGTTTCTCGCTTGATCCAGCCGTGCAAAATTGAGCCACTGGCCACCACGACATCACAATGCAATGATGTCTTCTCAAAACACATTCAATTTGCATTTTTACACAATCATCCCTCGGTCGTTCCTTTCATCGTCTTAATTTTTTCTATTTATTCCATATTTATTCCATCGCGCCTGATTTAATGAGAGTCAACGAGTGACCAAGTCAAGAAAAAAGTTGATCATGTGGGTTTGTTATTGAGCCAAACGTCATTATGTTGCACACGTTCATAAAAGCAAGAGAAGGGAAACAGAAAATCAAGGCAGCACAGCGATGCCCCGAAGTTAATTGGGCAGCAGCTTCAGTAGACACCTCGGACATTAATTCGCCCGAGTTTCCCACCATGACAAGCTGGTAATGAGGCATTGTGGGATGCGTGGAGGGGAGGGGGGCGGGGGTCACCTGTTCATGTTGGACGGACTAGAGAGGTACTGCCAAGGCTTTAATGGGACAAACGGGCGCCATCATGCTACAAATTATCTGCCAGTTTTGGTGGAATCTCTTAGTTGAATCATTGTCTGTTGCATGAATCAATCACACAACAGTTTTGGGTGATTTTTTTAAGCATCTACAGTTTGCTGTCTTCACCACCAGCCTGCTACCCAACTATTTCTACCCATCTGCTCAAAAAACTTACTAAAGACGCTTCTAATCGCTTGCAGTTTATTTTGCCCTTTTCTTTTGTGGCTGAAGTTTCAATATCACACTTAAACATGATTTGCGTCACTGTCAGATCTTATTGTTTCAAGATCTCACCTTGGCATCACTGTGCAGCTTCTTTCTCAGAAAGCCCAGCAGGTTTTCACCGCTGGATCAATGTGTACAGACATATGTTGCGAAAGGAAGCATCGAGAACTCATCGATGCATCATGATCGTTTAGTAGCAACAGCAGCAGAAGTCGTTGCAGGGCCTAATTAACGAGCCAAGAAACAGTTGCCAGTTAAATTCTACCAGGTTATGACTTGAATCTGTCGCCTGCTTTTGTTTGTGACCCGACACCAGCAGAGGTGAAGGCAGTCTCGGAAATTCTTTGTTTTCCACTGTGATTAATGCCAGCTTGTTTACATGGAATTAAAAAGAAAAACATCATAAAAAATCTAATTACTGGTTTGAATTCACCTTGTTACCATCCCTACAGTGATGAAGTGACGTTATGTCTGAAAGCAACGCCGTGCACTCCCTCAGTGTCTCCAATTGCAAGAGAAATATTCAAAGGTCATGATAATTGTGCCATAAAGTAGAATAGTGGCTGCAGATAATTTATACTGCTGCTTTTCTTTCCTGTTTGATACTATAAAAACGATGCTGGGCTGTGGTGGATGCCTGCACTGCCATCGTCCCGATCCGTTTCCAGCGACGCGGCACTGATATAAATCTACTGTATCTGTGAGAGCGAACAAACACAGTTCCTACACACTGGGCGTCTAAACTGTCTGTGCATCATGGCTTCAGAAAAAAAACAGCATCCCTCGAGAGCACAATGTAAGCATCTGTGGAGAGACGCTGCAGCCTGCCTGACTCACACTCTTACATGTGTGTGGCTTGTAAAAGTGTGGTTTTCCATATGTAAACAGGAAGTAAAGCGAGAGACTTCGCTCTGCTGGTTCCTCAATAAGCCTCCGCCACGGGAAACGCTGCAACTTATCCCAGCAGGAAAACTGGATGTGTCGCTAATTTAGTGAAAACAATGATGGCTCGGTTCCATTCAGATATTCCCGCAAACACAGCAGTGAGCCAGGAAGCGCCGCATCAAAGGGCCATACCGGGAACACTCAGTGGGAACACGGCAATCATGTGTCTGATCAATTTTTCTTGTGGCTTTTATCCCAACAAAATGCGCGCGGTAAATACAGATTAGGATCGCATACAAACACGCGTCACGTGTTGGAGGACTTTATCAGATGGCTCCATTTGTCCGGCCGGCGCGAGTCCGTGTGTGCGCTTCAGTGTGTGTGTTGGTGTGTCGGCAGCGAGAGCGGAGCAGAACAGTGGACCAAATCCATCTCGCTCTCCCTTCACAGCAAGAGCTCGGGCCTTAATTACTTCTGATATAAACACAAATTAGTCTGGAACACAAACAGAGACCCAGCTATGAGTAATATCTTCATTTATACCCCATCATGTCCAATTAGACAAGATGTATCACCTACATGTGAGACTTTACTCGTCAGCGTGGTGCCGGCAGTCCAACGATAAACATAAACTAGAAAAAAAGCATTGGACAGTGTCTCCACGTCCGACTTTCAGAACTGTGTATCTGTCGACAACGCGCACATCTTTCAGTTATGTTCGCTTTGTTGACGCCAATGGCTCTCAAGTGACTCTCAGAACAAATGCTTGGAAAAAAAGAGATAAATAACGTTGTGGAAACTGCTTACGACCGTAACTCTACCTGAGAGAAGAGGCATTATTGTTTGATTTGTTTCTTATACGGAGGGAGCAGACTGCAGGTGAACGGGGCGAGGGGAATTTTTCAGCCCCCCCCGAGAGTTGTTTTAAGACATCTAAAGAAGATGCTGCCTGGAATGGTGATGTGTGCCTGATGGAGTGTTTCCATTAAAAAGATAAACTGTCTCACTGGGCTGTTTTTTTGAAATTGGCGTGTCGTCCATTCATCTTAATTAAAACAAAACAGTGGAATGCTCATGAATCTCATCTGGATTCTACATTCTGGATGTTCATACTCCACTGGAACAATCTCGCTCTGCTTATTTGTAGTTTAAGTTTGAAGTATCCAACTCCTTCACGCCTTCAAAATAAAAGCAATGCACTGCTCTTGGTTTTTATAAAGTATGTTGTTCCGTTTTTTCTCTGAAATGTTCATTTTTAGCTTGAAATAAACGAGGGACGGTCCTTTAAACTACTTTATCTTCAAAAATCTTTATTTGTTTTTTGGGTCTTTTTACTGAAGTTGCTTGAATGACCATGCTGGGGATGAATCTGGTCTCCACCGCTGCAGCACCGCATTTAGATGGAGGTAAGTTCATATGGAAGATACGGAGAAAACAAACCTCCACATGTCCGTCAGAGAACCATCGATAGTTTTAACCCAAACCCACAACAACAAAATTCAGTGCTCTCAATACAAATATTCAGAGGAAACCCCCTTATGAGAGGGTCAAAAAAAAAAAAGCAGAGAGTCGGTATCAGCTACTGTGAAAAGTTTGGAAGCCAGAACAAAGAGAAAGTATAAATATGGGAGAGTATTTTGGTGTGCGAAAAGCTCAAGGGAATGTGAAGCATTAAGGCAAAAGAGAACGAACAAGATAAAGAGGAGGGGAACGGTGAGTGGATGAGTAAACAGGGAGGAAGGAGAGGGCTCGCCAGGAGACTCCGGCTTTGGCTGCGTTTGTTATCGGCTCGCACAGAAATGTCAGAGCACTGTGACATTCCCCCTACAGCTTCCCCCACTGCCCAGCCGCTACCACCATGCTACTTTAAGGTTACACACACACACACACACACACGCACACACACGCAACCATAAGCAGACACAAAATCTGACGTTTTCTATACCCCTCCATGCTTTTAGGGCATGTGATGCTCTTTCGGAAGGCATTGATATACGGCAGCAGGAGGGGGAGAAAGTCAGTCAACTTATAGTGTTCTTTATTTTATCCATCTTAAAACAAACCAACCATCCAGTGGTGCGTAAATGATTTTAAAAAGTGAAGTTTTCTATCATAAATGCCATTCAATAAGCTCTCGACTTCAGACTTAAAGACCAGCGCATTCAGTCAAAAATCAATGGTACATTTCGCTGCGGTAAAGCAGGTCAGAAGTTCAGAGGCAAATTAATCCAGCTCACAACTCCAAGTAAACACGAGATCACTTCAGTCAGGGAGGTTTAATGGATAGTTCCGATATCAACCCTTTAGAAAGTGCAACAATCAACAATGCCTTTCTGGAGAAAATAACACATTTCAGCTTGAATTTGCAGATAAAACCTGACGTAGGTATCAAACTTCGCAGCTACTCTCTGGAGCATTTGTTGGCATCTCTGGTTTCGTTGTGGTTTTACAGTCAGGAAAACTTTTTTTGGTGAAACAGGCAAAAAAATATATTTTTGGTCGCCTCAAGGTGAAAGTGCGATTCAGTTCACCCTCCCGATCTGAAGCGAGCATGCGCAAAGCTGCGTTCGATAAACAACATGAGCGTGTGCAGTCACGGCTGCGACCGACAGAGCCAAACCGACTGCGCGACAAGGCCGCAAAATGACTCACGACTGTGCAGACTCGCTGCTGAACTGAAGATTATGCAAGCTGGGTGCTGACGTCATGCAGCGACTCATCGCGACAGTTTAAATACATTTCAACTTATCGATACAATACTTTGCTCGCAGCAAAACGGACGCGTTGGCTGAAAGCTCCATTTCATACGCAGTTATGCCGATATATGCAAAGAAAAGAGCAGCATCTGTCATCTTTTTCTCTGAGCTCAATTAGTTCTG
>JASSRZ010000080.1:18398843-18411445 GCA_032164315.1 Malacoctenus gilli
TCATACGCAGTTATGCCGATATATGCAAAGAAAAGAGCAGCATCTGTCATCTTTTTCTCTGAGCTCAATTAGTTCTGGCATTCGCGGCAACCGGAGTACAAAAGCTGTCGGTTTACAATATGTTGGAAATAAAGTGAGACGAGGCTTTTATCGACGAGGCTGCGCTCACTCCGGCTTCAGCGAGCGAGCGACGCTCCTCCGATTATGCGGCTCGTGAGAAGTTCTCAGAGTTATAAAAGCATTCACTGAGCGTCCCCGAGATTTATCATTGGGAAATAATACACTATCATATGATTGCATTGTAACCAAATTCAATTCTATCTCACCAAGTTGCAAGAAAGTCTCGAGCAGATGGTATTAAAAGTCAACGGAGAGAAATATTTCAGCTTTTTTTTTTTTTAAAGGAAGATATTGCTGCTGAGCCGGCAGAAGTTTGAGTTAACTTGTCGACTAAGAGAGTCAGGGCCAAAAAGCTACCAAAATATGATGATGCAGGTGGTTCGGGAGGTCTGGCACCCACACAGGTCAAACCAGTGAGTAATAAGCCTCGGCTGGATATGTAGCGCTTCACAGTTGCTCACAGTGGGCTTAATTTCACACAGATTTAATCATAGATACACAACATGTTACTAGTAAAACTTCACATGGAAACAAAGTGGAAGAACATAATGAATCAGAGCAGGAGAAGGCCAGAAGAATCGCGGAGAGACACAACACGCAACATTAAGTCAGAAATCTGCATTATGAGCGTTCTGTACGCTGGAAGCATGAAGCAAACAGGCAATTACTGGGCGGTTTTTCCCAGCATCGCCGCTCGACAGTGAAACTTCTGACAACTGGAGTCTTGTCATTTCACCCCAGTTACACGAAGATCAAAACATCAAAATGCACTTTCAGTTTGTTGCTCTCTTCTAACAGGATTTCACCGTGCGAGTCTGTCAGCCCATTATCTGGTCCTGTACAGCCACTAACGACATTGCTTACCTAATGTATCCCAGTGCATGAACAACGACTGTATTAGCAATTCATAACACCAGTTCAGCGTGGAGTTGTCAGCCACACATACTGTCTCAATGGGAAGCTTTTTGTCCGTGTGTGTGTGTGTTTGTGTGTCTGTGTGTTGACTTGTTGATGCTGTGGGGACTCTCATCCATTTACAAACCTACATAACATGGATTTGCTACCTTGTGGGGACCAAGTTTGACGTTATACATTCTCTTGGGCTTAGACGCGTTTTTAAGGTTACGTTCAAGTTTACAGCAGAAGTTGGGTTTCATATTAGGCTTTACGGTAAGTCTGCAGAATACATTAAGGGAACTTAAATCTGGAAACGTGCTCCTATTAGAGGGAATTGTCTGCAACATAAAGATAGGAATCCAGCCACCGTAATGGAAATCAATAAAATTTGAGGTGAAGATGTGTTTCATGTTACATTAAGATTTATATTAAGATACTGTGAGGCTAAAGTCGGGGTTAGGCACATAGCAATTACAGTGAGGTGTAAAGTACGCTGGGAAGAAACAAATGGGAGCCAATGCAAACTCCCCTGTAGACATGAAAGGTGTGCGACGGCGTGTGGCTGCATTTGTGTGTTTGGTGCGCCTGTTGACTGATCCCTCTTATCTGTGAAGCACTGCTGGTGATTAAGGTTTTTTGTCTGTTGGCTTTTTGTGTTAATGATGTGAGAACAAACACGGTGAGAAGCGGCATGCCGCCGCCGCGCCTGCTTGCGAGTTATTATTTCGCCCAGTTATTTCGCTTTTCAGACGACAGCGCGTCCGGCTAATGTGTCCCGTCAAAGCGCCGCCACATACATGTTCGCCCTCCGGACGGACGGCAGGTGGACTCCTCTCAGAGAGCGTGCTCCGGCTGAACAGCTGGAGTACACGAGGCGACTGATTTTTATCCGCTAATTTCATCATCAGCACCATGTGGTGCAAACTGTGACGGCTGAAAAAAAAAACTGAATGACTCGAAAGAAATTCCTCCCACAGATGTGGCAAGGACTCAAAAAAATAATTGCTAAATAAATCATCGCTCGTCTCTCCTCCAAAAAAAGGAGTGAAGTTTGTTGCAAAAGTTCAGCGCACATCTGCCAAAAAGCATCATTAGAGAAGCCAACTCATTGAAATCTACAGTCATCTGCACAATTGAAACAGTGTGCAGTAACATCCAGAGCCCCATCCAACCACCGCAGACTGGATAACGATCATTATCACCACAGATTCACAACGAAATAACCCGTGTTGCAAGTTCTGCACTGTGAAATACTAATTCCAATCAGCAAATTTACACCACAGGAACACAAACACACACAGAAAATCTGTGTTTACAAATACAGTAGAAGGTGAGTGAATATTGTACCCGCATCGAGCGCTTATTAAGCTTTCAGCATTGTAAGGTCACAACAGTCACATTTAAGCAAGAACAGCTCAGAGAACAAAAGGCTCAGAGGAAGCCGCTGTGACAAAGTGACACGCAGATCTCAAGAGTGTCAAGAAATAGTCGACCATGAGGGGAAACGATGAGGATGGGCGACAGAAAAAAGGGTGTGCAGAGTTTCCAGTGACGGTTCATGAGGCAGCAGCTTGTGATGTTTGTGTTTTATGCTGATAAAACGTTAAGAACTGAATTTCAAAGAGTGAAAACAACAATGTTGGGATTGACAGTATAGAAACATTCAATTTGAGAGCCGTTTTTGCAGATTCGACGGGAATCCAGGAAGTATTCACCACATTGAGGCGTCCCGGGAAAGGGAAAAAAAACAAAAAACCCTTTATTTTGGAAAAAAAACAAAAAAACAGGTGGCTTTCCTGTTGGTGTGCACGGCAACGTTATTCCCCAGACAAGCTGGTTCGGCAAATGTGTAAATTTCGAAATCACATTTATCACCTGAAATTAATTTTCAGCGAGGCTAACGACGTCTTCAGGATCACAGCGCAGCGGAATTGTGTTGAGATTGTTCAACACGCCTCCAACGCTTCCCTCCCTGAAATTGCGCCGTTGTTGCTACCGGGAATTAAACTGGGAGTGTTAATTGGCATTTATTATTCCAGCTCTGGATTCAGATGGTACTTTTTAAACTGTCTAATACACATTTCATACACTGATACTTGGGCTTGTTGGTAATTTCTAATTTTCCTTCTCATTATGTTTTTTTGTTGGCGCAGCTGAAAGAGTCGTTTGTTTAACAACATGGCGGGAACTCGCTAAAGCTGCATCACAACTTCACTGAAACTTTCAAATGTTAGAAATTTGCTAACTAACAAAACAGCAGTGTAACAAAAACAACTGTAACAGTGACAGCCGAAGTTTTAAAGACAATTTGTAGGCGTGAAAACTTGCGTACAAACTTCTATTGTTTACACTTTTGACTACGTGGGAAACCTTCGTTTTGAGTTTTCCAAAGCTTTTCGTGGTGAAACTACATTTCGGAGAAAAGCCCACACGGCTCGGGACAAAAAAGTCGACATCAATGCCGCTACTTCCTCTCGCTTCAGATCAGAGAGCGTCTGAATCGCAGCCGTCATTGCGTGCGTGCGATGGCGCCGTCTGGCTCCGACCAATGAGGGGCCCGGTTCTCTCCGGAGCCCTTCAACAGAACAGAAGAGAGTCACCTACCTGTAGGGGATCCCTCGAGCACCTCTCCCGTGTAACGCGTCTCTTTGAAGATGGGCCGGTTGTCATTTTGGTCGATGACGGTGATGACAAGTGGGGCCGGTCCGTTTATGATGTTTCCAGAGAAGTCTGTGGTTGATACTTCCAGCTGTGCAGATTTCAAAAAAAGAAGAGAAAAGTTCATCTTTCCACAGTTCGATTCGTTCGAGCGTTGGCTTCTATTTACCACATGGAAAACTAAACTGAGAAACTGATTCACGGGTTTGTGTGAAAGGTTTTGTGAAGAAATGTCGATATTCTGCTGAGCTGATGGCACTTAAGAGATCTGACAGCTGCAGGCGGCTGCGGCTATAAGCAACCTTACATTTACACTTTTATTTCCAATAAAAACGACAACAAAGCTCATCTCAGACACCCACAAATTGTTTTCCTCTGGGGTTTGAGCTCAAAACTGGTTCAAAATCTCAATTACACATTAAATGGCATTAAAGTGACATAAGAGAACCCTCAACAGGGCCTTGAAGTTGTTGTTTTTTTTACATTTAGTTCATCCAAACTGCATCTGTGTATGAAGCGAAGCCAACAGATTCCCTTATAAACACCTCGACACTCCCAGCTTCCTTCAATCACCTCCTCCTCCTCCTCCGCTGAGGTATCCTCAGTCTGCCAGCATCACTTATTAATGCCTCCGGTTTCCCTGACTCGGCAGGATTTCTCGCCCCCCCCCCCTCTTCAGTTCACCTGGGGGACCATGTCAGCTTAACAACGCACAGTTAACATACGCACAATATCGCTTCAACAAGCCCCCTATTAATCCACAGTGTAACAACGCTGTCCTGTTTAGTCAGCCAACACTTGCCTGCGAAACGTGTTGTCGTTACCTGCCGAGCACCTGCAGCCTCAGCAACAAACTGAGTGAACTATGTCACGCTTACACAACTCCAACATGGTGCCATGAGCCTTTTTAAATGATTAATTGGATTTCCGTGTTGGATTTGACACTTCTACGGTGAATGACAGACGACTGCACCCCCAACGGGTCGCGACGCTGCGCTCGCACGAGGCTACAATCCCCGATATTGTGACCTGGTTCGGAAGGAACCGCGTCTTCATCCTAAAAGTCCGCAGCTGATGAGTAACTGAGCACTGCAGTGAGATAAAGCACGAGTGCAGCGTGCATCTGAGAGGGCTCTATTAAGTGCTTGTGACTGAAAACTGATTACTCGTTCAAATCTATCAAAGCATGTAGCTTTTAGAGAAACGTGTTTGCAAATGACTCTGCACCCATGAGGTCACTTTTTCCCTCTGTAAAGACGCCATATGTGATGATTTCATTTGACTCGTAATCTGCGACTAAAGAGATCACTTAACGGCCTTTATTGGCGTCGAAGCGAGGCCGCGGAGATTCATCAGCAGTGGCGGTGAGAGCCGGTGAGCGAGTTCGCCTCTATCGGCAGCATCGCATTACCACTCTTCCTTCCCCATCAGTAATGCATGGCATGGCGTGGCGTAACCCCCCGCTATCGCGCAGGTCATCCCGCTCCTCTGACTTCATCTTCCTTTGTCCTGCTATCGCTCCATCACCGCGCCGCCTGGAGCACACTTTTTAATGGCGGTAATGGCACACATGCAGCAGAACTAAGTGTTTTAGGTGTTAGAAGCCTAATGGTTTCATATATCATTTCATCCTCCTCCTCTCACTCTGCCCTGAGAAGAGACCATGGGAGGCTTTTCAAGAGAAGGACCCCTCCCTGCCCCTCCCTTTGGCACACTGCAGAACTGCTGACTCCCAACAAATGACATTCACAACACAACATATTTCCACCAATGAACAGCTTATGGAGAAGCTCACAGATTTAGCGACGAAGGTGAACCTCAAACATGGATTTAGGGCTCATCTCAATGGAAGACGTGAGCAGCTTATTGACTTATTTCTGACTTCGAATAAACATTTTTACCACCGAAACCCAATAATGATCCAACTCGTGCTACAAACCAAACAACTTTCTTGTTGTGTAGATAAACATTCTAAATTCTTGACTGTTGTGTGACGAAGAGCTTCAGATACAGATGGAAGAGGTGCGCTGTGCATTTTTTTTTATTCCAAGTGGAAAATGAAGCTTCCAACATTAAACTTTAAGAATCAAATTGCCTTGAGGTGACTTGTGACTTCCAGCGAGGCATCAATAAACCTGTTTCAGAGAATGAAATACAGTTTTTTGTCCGCATTCAATAAGGTGCTGTATTTCACATACAGTGTGTAATGTTGTTTGAATAAATCTTGTAGTCTTCTATACTAGAAATTACCGAGAAATGCAACGTTTAGGTTTTAGATTAATTTTTGCAGTCAATTTATTGACTAAAAAATGATGAAATGAAACCTGCAACTCAGCCTGCCTCCAAACAAAAGCATGCCAAATCTATCCTATGCTTAAAAATAAATATATGTTAAAGTAAACGTACAAATGTTTACTTTGACTTGATCTTTCAAACTCAATTTCAAACTGCACCGATGAAAAACATGTATGCGGCAACGAATTCATTTGTCTTAATATGGCAACAGCTGCAGATGGTGAACGTGGTGCAGAGCGTGTGCGCCGCTAAACTGGGTCAGAGTTCTTCATATTGTGCAGACGAACAAAAGTCTTCTTACCGACGCTCCGAATTCTCGTGCAGAAGAATTCCAAACACTGGGAAATCGTGTCTTAAACATATGTAAATGACGCTTAAAGGCTACCGTAGGTATTTTTAACACATTGTCTCAGAAGCGTAATCTTCCACAGCACTTTTCTTTTTTCTCATCCTCCTGGAATTGTATGAAATAGTGAGCCGGCTGTACTTGCGACAATGGCAATATTCATCAAACAGAATTTAGGAGGGGAGGAAGAAATAAAAAAAGCAGCGTCGCGTTTCTTCACGCTCCTTTCAGCCGGGCTGCTCGGGCACCGGCTCTCATTTAACAGCTCTCTTCAAACGCGCGGCGGAATAAAACTCATCAGTTCTCATCAGCGGAAACGCTTCGCACAAATCTTCACCTTTTACTTCTTCTACTCCAATCTGGGATCTTTGTGTTATGAAAGGTTGCAGGGGAGGGAAAAAAAGAAACCCTGCTTATCCTTTTCTCTGTGCCTGACACATAAAAAGGCTGAGAGACAATGTATGATATTCAGTATATTTAAGCTCACATGAGAGATGGGGATGGAGGTCTTTGGAGACTGAAAAGGGCTCCCGGGACGTAGCATGTGTAAGATATGCTGCACATATAACACGCACAGCTATCGTCTGTCACACACACCTCCAGGGAACTGTCAAATCAAAAGAATGAGTCTCAAAATGGATAAATCTTATCAGAGAAAACCTGTAAAATACACCTTTTCAACATATCGTATGATTAATATTCAATCGATTCTAAGGGATCGCATCTTTCGGCATTGATATGCAGAGAAAAACCTCAGTTTAAACTGTGTGTCGAGCTTAAAGAAGAGGTTAAGTCGGACCAAAGGCGCTGCGGTGCTTCCATGGCTCATCACTTGACTCGTGGAGGAATAAGAAGCGGATTTTGCCTCATCACGAATGAAATATTTACTCAGAGTGGAATATGAGCACCAAGGTGGGTGAGGAGGGGACGGCAATTTCCTTCAGAGGTTATTTGGAGCCAGCGAAATTACGGGAGATGGAGAGTCGATCAGCGGCGGTCAGTCGGAGCGCTGAAGAGGCTTTCTGGGGTTCTGCTGGCTCCACCTTAAGAGTGCCGCCCCGTAATGGCATATGTCGAACATTAAAGTCGAAGGGAGGTCTTCGTCTCCTCTCCTTTGCAGATTCTTTCCTCATTCGACTTCCTCTTTGCCCTTAAACTCCTTACTTATCAGAAGAGGACGCTCACATCTGTCCAAGACTCATTCCGGCTTTCTCATCTTTCAGAAGCAATGCTGCGTTCAGGACTCTTATTGTGTCAACAAAGGATTTCTTGGATGTCCAAGTTTGGGACGTGTAGCTACTTCCTAAAATCCAAAGCTGGCTGATGCTTTTACTTTGAAGGCTCCTGCCTTTGTCTGTACGAGTGTGTTTCCACCAGTTTGATGTCACTATGAAGTTTGTGGCGGATCAAAAATCTGAGAAAGGGTTCACAGAGAATTAAACATACAGTATGAATATAAAGATTAAAAAAATAGCATAGCTTTTGCTAAAAGAGAAAACAGCTCGTTATGCTTCAGCATATCAGGAATCAGCAACATTTTAAGATGTTAGCAATGAGCCTCACATGTTCCCACTTGTACACACAACTTATTTTGAAATCCTCCAGCAGTTTTTTAAACCTTTATTGACAATATTAAAAAATGGCGTTGCTCTGGTCTCTTTCTCTCCGCTCCCCTCTTGTCAATCTTCAAGTAAAACCTCCTCCTAAAAGGAATCGCTGCCAGATGAGAAGCCGGCTGATAACAGAGCGGGGATATAGGCAGAAGTGGGAGCACTCAATTGGGCACTTGGCTTATTGTGGCCCAGGCAGAGGGAAAGGTGGCTGAGCGGGGCCAGTTTTATCGCAGCCTTAAACACAGACAAGAATAGGAGGAGTGAAAGGGAAAGTGGTGAAAAGGGGGCCGCGTCATGCATATGGAGCGTCTCCGTCGCCTTCCATCGCCTCATTTCACATTCTCTCCAAATTCATCTCCTCCTGAGCCATTCAAGTAGCCCTCCCTTTGCTGGGAAGGGGAATTCAAAGGGGCCTCTGCCCGCCCGCCCGCCGCTCTCTTAAGATCCCGGTGAATCTGCTCTGCGGCACCTTCAAGATGAACGCTGCCCAACACCTCCCAAACACTCCCGGGGCTTTGCTTTTTTTTTTTTTTTTTTTTTTATATCGGCGGCCTGTGCTGCACCCAGAGGAGCACCCTGGTCCTGGCCTAACACAGCTCAGAGGGGGTGCGGGTGGTGCAGCTTCCTGACCTGGCTGGAACACGTCGATGTGCAGCTCCAGCACAATGAGGGTAATTGGTCAAACCCCTCCAGAGTTTCTACGAACAGGAGAGACCCTGAGGTGGATCGCACAGATGTCTTGCTGACCACTGAGACTCAGAAGTCAAATTACCGGTCAGGTTTGCAAACCTGGCTGAAACATAAAGATAAAGGTCCATTTTTGAAGGTTTTTCAGTTGCACTTGCAATATAAATGGCGCTTCCACCAATTTCTGACGGAAAACATCTTCCAGTCTCTTCAATTTTTTCCACCACAGCTTTACCAGCAAGATTTGAAAACAAGAAAAGGGTTTTTTTTTCCCCACACCAATTTTAAAAGGCTTATTTTTCTTATCCTTACTCCTCTCAAAGCTGAGGCCCCGAGGCGTCGGTTCCTCCCGGAAACACCCACTGGGAAGAGAGGCTGATAATCCACTGGTCCTGTACACATCTGCGGCGACGAGCTTCAAAAAACTCAAATAATTCCGTACGGCTGAAATTAAGCCAAGGAAGCAGGCTGTCAAGAAGGAAGCACACCTGCCAAGTGTGTTTAATGCTCAGACCATATCTCGCTGAGAACTGCGGGAAGACCGACTGGGAGCGGATGAGGCCTTTTCTGCTGAGCGGAGCGTTCTGTGAAGCGGCGCCACAACTTCTCGCCATCCAACAAAGACGAGTTAAACTCCACCAAAAAAAAACCCCAAAGGTTCTATCACCGTTCAATCACTCCAGAACAAACACTCCTGTGAGATGGTTCAGTCATGCTAATGACACGGTTTAGGAATGGCTGGAGTTCGCGGCTGTCAACCTGTCAGCTCATTGTCGGGCGAGTTCACCACTTTCCCTCGACTCTCAGATCCATGAATTTGACAGTCAGTGCCAATAACATTGACGTGGTTGCCGATTAGACTACAGATGGGGACTTTGACGAAGACCACTGATCACATGCATCAACACAAGAAAAAACGCCACATTTCGATGGGTTGATCCGAGTTGTGTTTCGCTTATTTAGTGTAAATCCCACTACTTGAGTTACACACACAACTAATCAGACTCTCACAAACAAATGATGACAAATGTTGCGCCTACAACGTTCAGTCTCTTGCATCAGCACATAAAACGGGGGGATTGGGGCTCAAACCATCAACATTTGGACTGGAAGCGAACCCTCATTACCAGCTGAGCCCCAGCTGCCCAGTCGAGCTGAAATGTCGGTGGGATAACATAAAAAATAGGCTTAACCAAAGGTCCACTACACAGTCTGTCACTTGCATCTGATGCTTGAAGGTTATTAAAGCCAAACTGACTAAAGTATCGAGCAGAGACTTAATCCCGCCTGTTATGATGTCGTTACTGGCCGGCAGCAATTTGACTGCTTGATTCTCATCACAGTGAAACATTTGTAACAATTCAGGATTCCTCTTCAGCCAAGAGTCATATTTTTCTCTTATGATCCCCTTTTCTAATCTACTGAGCGGTCCAGCAAAGACGGCGAATAATATTTTTACTCCCCCTGCACTCAAAACTTCACATTAGTGTGGATTTCTATTTGGAAATTGACTCCAAGCCTCATTTGTAAAGCAGTTAACGGCTGAGCAGCCACACAGAAACCCGTACATGGAAATGTATAAGCCTTGGTGGTCTAATTTGTAATTATACATCCAGTGTTAATAGCATTGAACCCCATTTTCACCAGACTTTATCTAAGCCAATGTCCCAGTTATTGTGAGATATCATTAAAGAGAATGTTAATGTTCTCCTCAGCAAACACGGTTACTGTTGGAATATTGGATTGTGTTTCCTGTCGATTCCTTCTCACTGTTTCTAATCCCGGAGTCACTGATCTGAAACGCTCCTCATTACATGAAAAAGAAAAGAAAGTCCTTGGAATCTGAAGGAAGATATAAATAGACGCTCTTTGGAGGGGGAAAGGATTGAACGGAAAAGATGGAAGGTGGAAAAGTGAGAGGGAGTTAAAAGTATCGAGAAGATAGGGAACGATGGAAAAGATCTTTCATTCAGCCGGCCGTCTGGCAAGATAAAAAATAATCCCGCTTCTGAAAGGCACTGAAAGAGTCACAAAGGCTCTCCCTGGTGTATCATGGTACAAAACACCCTACCCCCCACCCCCCCCTCCTCCCCCTCGCTACCTAGAGGGATAATTCAATCTCCCTTTGTCTGGCACTCAAGGTACTGTTTGGAGAGCTGGCTTACCTGTCTGTTGCTGTTCCCGCCACTCCTTTCATTATCTTTCATTACGTTTCATCTTTAAACCGGCAGAACTGTGGCATCCACCACATATCACTGTGATAGTTTCAGCAGAATGGATTGTGTTTGTTTTATTATCGATTTAAATTGGGGGGGGGGCTTCTCAGTATATGTTCACTGTTGCCGTTTCGCTGCTTTCCTCTCTACGGATACCGACCACTGCGGCAGTAACGGCTTACCCGAGACGTGGTTTTTGGGGACGCTTGGAATGACGCAGCCATCACAATGTGGCTGCTGTCTCCTGAAGCGTTGTGCTCATTGATGAGGAACCGTTCACTCACCCACCAACAGGTGCTTAGAAAGACAATCAATGTTTTCTACTTAACTGCATGTGGTCCAACTGTTGTTAGTGATCGGTGAATACAGATCAAAACCCAAGGCTTCAGAAAATCAGAGTATTTTTTAAATCAGAAACTCACCAACAAAACGTCGATGTGAATAAGGTTTATCAGCATTTAAAGGGAAAACGTTCATGATTTTTAACTTTAGGTCCTGTAAAATGGTGTCAATGTTATAAACAGCCAAGTAAAACATTATTTTTTGCACCAAAAAAAGTGACCAAGTCAACCTCAGGCAGGAAAAGCGAGATACTGGCTGGATACCACATCGGAATTGCCACTAAAATGGGAAATGTCAGAATTTCCGTGCTGAAGTTTGCCCAGCAGGAGCCCAAAGTTGCACCTTATTGCACCTCCTCTCTGTAGGGTCCTCTGACATTTGGATTAGCCAACCAAATTGACATTTTCACAGTCTGAGCAGAGACTGGACCGAAACTATCGCTGTAACTTACCGAGTGTCCGAAGTAACTTTTGAAACTGTCAATAAAACATACAAAAGAGGAAAAAAAAGCATATCTATTTTCAGATGCCCTTCAATCCTTGAAAATGACTTTTGTCGTGTCGTGCTCTCTTCTGTCTTCCTTCGGGACAGATTCCTGCAACCTCGCGGCCACTTTTGGGCCACTTCTCGCCTTCTGAGGTCACTGCCAGCCATTTTAATCTCCAACTTTGGGAGCGTTTCTGACTCCGGCCTCCACTGCTAAAAGCGGAGTTGCCCTGGTACCGAGGCAGAGTGCGTTAGAGGTTGTGCCGTATGCCTCAGCGGGCGGTGGACAGGCTGAATTAGCAGCGGTAATGCCTGAGGCTCAGCAACAGGGCACTCACTGTTTAATCAGGATATCTGGGAGTCGGGGCTCAGCGGTGTGTCTGCAGGGGTTTAAGGGGGTTTCAGGAAGGACAGCAGGATAGTGACACAACCCTCCGCGTTGAATGATTGTGACCTGAAAGAAGGCTTTTGAAAGGGGACTTGGGGAAAAAAAAGAGAAAAGTGGAAATACTCTTGAAAACGGCCCGTAAAAATAGCTTCAAAAAGACTCCATATAAGTCGGGTCACACACAAAACGCTCATAAAATGTGAGCCGTTGTCTCTGCAACTAAACAACAGACGCACAGCGAGCATACTGATTATTGCTGTTCGTGTCACACAGCAAGAGTGCGTAGCAAACATTATTAACTACACAATTATGTGTATGTAACATCAAATTATAGACCGCAGGCATTATCAGCAAAGTGCAACGGCGTGTGACCCAGTGGCTTGAAAGCACTGTGGTTGTATTTCTTGGAGGTACGAGTTATTATGCCTGCAAGAGGTTTGTTTGCCCAGAGAGTAGGTGGTCGTAGAGGTGTCGACGGTGTGCGAGTGTGTGTGTGTGTGTGTGTGTGTGTGTGTGTGTGTGTGTGTGTGTGTGTGTGTGTGTGTGTGTGTGTG
>JASSRZ010000080.1:18411545-18426109 GCA_032164315.1 Malacoctenus gilli
GTGTGTGTGTGTGTGTGTGTGTGTGTGTGTGTGTGTGTGTGTGTGTGTGTGTGTGTGTGTGTGTGTATGTGTGTGTCGGTGTGTGCCCTTTATCTGGAGCCCACATACAGAGACTAAGTGCACATCAGGTCTGTTTTCCTGTGAGCAGGGCAGCGTATCCTGCTCTCCAAAGCCCAGGAAATTACAGTCCAGCCAAGCAGAAAACAGGAGTGGGATTTGGACAACGGGCTTCACCTGTCTCAGGCCTCGGGCTCATAACGTTACACCAACTGTAAATGAGCCACATGTTTGATCGCCGCAAGCACGCGGCAGGATACGGGTCCGAGTTCACGTGGCGGCCAAGACCGCGCAGTGAGGGATGTTTATCTCCGAGAGTCAAATTTGCACGAAAGAGACACTTTTCATGTTTCTCTCTCCGACTTTTCAAAGCGATTGCTTCAGATTGTGTTTGGCAAAGTGGCGAAACATAATCAACGACTTTCCATCAATCATTCCTCTAACACTCGTTCATCTGGAGGCAGCGGGAAGCTGCAGACTGAACATCCAGAGCTGCTCAGAGAGGCGAACCGGGGGTCAAGAGCTCATTGTTGTGAGGTGGAACGATATTCCTTCGGTTCATGATAATCTCCAAAACCATACGCATGATGGTGAAGAAAATGAATTCAAAAGCTTGGTCGTGAGAGTGCATAGAAATCTCTGTCCAAAAGTAGAAATACAGAAAACAACAACAAAAAATAAACAGTATCCGGTTCAGAAATGGGTGCTTTTCCCCTCTCCACAGTTCTTCCACCTCAGCAACATGACGGATTAATCAGAAATCCACCCCCCCCTCTCTCTTTCTATTTCTTTCACTCTGAAGCCAGAAAAGACCAGCCACAGCGGCGCAGGTATAAGCCAGGAAGACAGATAGAAAAAAAAAAAAAAAAGGAGGCAGTGACTGTAAAATTTGATTAAACAACAAAACCATGTCGACATCAGCCAGAGCTGCACCTTCGCTGTGAGGTGGAAGGATCACATCCCGCAAAGTCACCAAATTAGCAAATTGTGGGGAATTATGTGTTCGGTGTGTCTGCAAAAATGAAAAGCCCGAAGCAATTTATTGCTTACACTGTTTGGAATTTTAATGCGTGGCGGCGAGAACCTGCCCCAAAATGCTTCAGCTGGCATCTTTGTACTGTGTGTGTTTTGTGTCTAAAGAGGGGGATTAGTATACATCGTCTGTGTCTCCACGTTTTTCAGAGTGATTGTATACTGAACTGAAAGTACGGTGGGAATTACACGCAGCAAGGAAATAAATGGAGAAACTCAAAGGACTGAAGAAATAATCAATGAGCTGTCACCATGGTTCTTGTTCCTGCTTCATACATGTTCAAAATATCCAGCGTTTCAATGCACACACACACAAACAACATTTTTCTTCTCTGGCAAGACGTAAATAGGTCGAATTGTGCGTTTGAAAAGCAACGTTTCTTACGACACAATTCACTCCCTTCTGAATGGTTTTTCTCATAATGACACTGTTAAGAGTCAGCTGTCACTCTTCATGCATTTCGAGTGGTGGAAGTTAACCTGCCAATAGTTTGTACTTGCGTGTTTGTGTGTGTGGGTGTGTGTGTGTGTGTGTGGGGGGGGGCGGTAGATGGCAGAGCAGGTTGTGTTGCAAAAGGAAGTGTGTCGGTTCAACCCGAATCTCATCCTTCCAGGTGTCGAAGCGTCCTTGAGCAGAGGAACTCGACCCAAACTCGGTTGTAATGTTGTGCGAGTTGCCTTCAAATGCAGCTGGTGCTCCCTCTGATGTCAAATTGTGAGAGTGAGCTTGTGTCAAAATACATTTGACTTACAGTGTGAGACGCTGCAGTAAAGGCCTGGATACGGGAGAGCGCTCTCCAAACACTTCTTGCTGAAAAGCTTTGCTTCACAACATGAGAATATGAACAAACACCTTTAACGTTTGATTATTATTTCATTATTTCAAATTTTGATCTACTGAAACGGGCGCTCTCTGAAGCCACAACGGGAGTCATTTTGATGGGAGCAATCGGTCAAAGAAATGCCACAATTTGAGGTCTCATCTTCCAAAATAGGTAAATATAGGTAAGACTGTCTTTGCTTTATTTATCCAGGTTGACAAACAAACAAAACTGTTTGGAGCACAAAGCTTTCAAAGCCGAGATATTTGAAAAAAAATCTAAATTTCAAAGCAGCTGTCAATTCTGCGCCCAGCCTTTCCAGCGAGCTGAGATGGATCTATATATTTTGGAGAGGTTTTTTTTTTCCACTTGGCCCTTTCTTTGTCAGTGTTTGCAGCAGCTTGACAGACAGAATATAGGGAGCAGCCAGAGTATGGTGCCTTTCAGATCTGCTGTCAAAAAGGACATCACTAGAAAGGATGCCACTTTATACTCTGAGGTAGAAGGGCTGCGACTCAGGGGCGTCCAGCCTCAAGCAGGTGAGAGTCCAACATCCCCAGGTATTCAGAGGGCCTTAAAATACGTGCCTCTCTTGTTAAATGCCTTTATTTCTCTGCAGCAGCTGTTAATCTGTCTCCTGTGAATGAGAGGATGGTAAAAAAAAAAAAAGAAGCTGAATCTTTAATTTTGGAAGTGTAAATGACAAAACGTCCGTTTGCTTGCGTCGTCCGCCTCAAATTTCAGTATCCCCGACGTGAGCACGTCCAAAGGACTCAACGCGCTCATTATTGCGATGACCTGTATTACTGAGGGTCATCCCTCTACCTGTGTAAACAAGGCTGCTATTTATCGCTCCACGTTCCGTCCTTCCTCTGCTCTAAGCCAATTAGACTTGTTCCCCGCCACTCTCGCATCCGACCGAGGCTTGCGATGAGCCTCGCGCTGCTCCCTGCACCCCTCTTCCCTTCCCCTCCGTTTTCCATCTCATTAACATTCATTTTCACCCTAATTGAGCTTAATAAGAAAATAATGTTTGACATTAAATCCTTGTGAACATGTGGCCCAGCTGATCGCTGCGTCTGTTTGTTCTTCCACAGCAAATGTTTTACTTTGTCAGGGCTTTGTTTGTTTGCCTCGCTTGGTTCTGTGGTTCTTGTAATAGCGCACTTAGAATTCCCAGTTCCCATCTGTTTTCAGCTGACCCCTCGCTGTTGTTCTGCTGAAGTTGGGGCCTGTGCCTCTCTTAAAATGCGATTCGCAAGTTCCGCTTAGTTTGTGCTTTTTTTCTTTCTCTCACTCTCTCTCTCCCGCTCTCTCTCTCTCTCTCAACAGTGTCCGCATCCATAAATTTCAAGCTCAGCCTCCGATTGTCTGACCGCTGCATTTAGATACCGGGCCAGTCAGCTTTAGTGGTTCAATATTTTTTTTAAAGACCTCGAGGCAATATTATTGTGATACACAATGACCTTGAGGGGCGAGTTGTCGGTTCCCTGCCAATTGTGATCAATCACCATCCCACAGATAGGAGGAGGGAAAAATGGAGGAAAAAAGGCATTTTAAAGTGAACTTTGGCTCCTTTTCTCCGAACAATGTGACTTTTTCAGGTTTGCAAAGTGGTGGAGTGCAAGTGGTTCTAAATCTGAGGTCCAGATCCAGAGATCACAGGGTGAAGACCGTCTCACATCTAAAGCAGGGGTGTTGATCTCATTTCAGGGGGCCACATGCTGCTAAATCTGATCACAAGTGGGCAAGATCACACCATGTTTACCTTACTGAACAAGTTCATGTTTCACATTTATTGCATTTAGTGAGGGTTTAATGCTTGTTTAATGTTTGCTTTAATGTTTGTTTGATGGTGTTGAGCTCACCGAGAAGCACTCCTGGTGTTTTTTAGAGTCTCAATGTTTCTCCCTGTGACTGTTCGAGTGGCTTCTGTTTGATTGGTGTTTGTGAATCAGCCTGAATGCGTCTTTCTGCTGTCCGTGATGTCCTCTGTCTCCTGTTTTTAGCCAGCTGGTTTGGGCTCCCGATGATTTTCATGCAGAGGTACTGATCAAACACATGACACAGATTCGGCAGTACGAGAGAGCCTGCACTGACCAGGAGGAGGCTGCACAGGAGATCGACATGTGACCTTGGATTCGAGGTGCCGCACTCGAGGCAGAGGAGGATTTAATCTACATTCAGGCCAGCAGCTGCTTTTGATCCTACACAAAATGCTTCTCAGGGTAAGACGCTGCTTTAGCATCATGTCTCCTGATAAATACTGCACATGACCTTAAGTGACATTTACCTTTGAATGTCATTGAGAGCGGACTCATCTCAAAGAGACCCGACATGAGCCCCAGCGCGGCTAATCGGTGCAATTGAGAAATAACGAGCTTATTTTTTGAAGATTAGTGATTCAAATAATTGAAACAAAAGCAGCAGAAAAGTCAAGAACAAAGCAGAACAGCTGCATTTTCATGCCGATAACGGCTTGTTGGCCTCTTGGCAGGAGCGCAAACAAAGTGTAAACACAAGAGTGACATATTATCTCAGTTGTTCGAGTGAGCACGTTAGCAAACAGTCACCTATTAAGACAATCGGCAGGCGCGGAGCGGCATTGCTGTTGCTTGAAATTGTGTCTCTGTTGACTTGATAATTCCCTCCATTTAGTCTCTCTAAATGGGCCACTACGTTCACCAGCCTTATGTTAAATTTGTCTGTCGGCAGCTTGAACTCAAATCGTTCCTGGAGCTGGAAAACAATTGCCGGCTGCAGTTTAAAGGCAGCCCGATGAAAGTGGAGAACGTGAACCAAAATGACAGGTGTGCGCTGGAAATCTAAAGACAGGAGCTCAAAGATGCTGGGACGCTATATGCCGCTACAAGGAACAGAGACGTCCTGTGATAGCACGCTGTGTTTCTTCTTTTACAAGAAACCCTTTTCACATACGATTAGTCTTTAGGGGCGACGTTGACACTAAAACAACTGATGTAGCACAGCATCAACGGCGTGAATCCTATTCTGGATTTCATGTTTTACCCCCCACACAAGCTGCTGAGGTTACATGCAAGTGATTTGATTTAATGCAGATTCGAGCCTGTAAACACCTTGTTATGATTCAATTGGCTCTTACAACTGAAATTACAACAGATCAGAGGAGGTGTTACACCATTCATACCCTGATACGTCTCCATGAATCCAGACCACCGCTGTCACGG
This sequence comes from Malacoctenus gilli, assembly GCA_032164315.1. NCBI lineage: Eukaryota > Metazoa > Chordata > Actinopteri > Blenniiformes > Labrisomidae > Malacoctenus > Malacoctenus gilli. The sequence continues at coordinate 18,416,662 of JASSRZ010000080.1, forward strand.
CTTTGTGCGCGTGATACATTTTACCCGATGGCATGCAAAGTGTTTCGTAGTAAAATGGCAAAATACAAAACACGACACCACCCCCATACAATGTTTAAGACTTTAAAACTGCATATTTTAAGCATAAACAGTTATTAAAACAAGCTTCCTTGTTTTATCAATCGACCTATCGTGACAGCTTTTCTCACAGTATCACAGCTTTGTGTCTGCACAACAAAATGTTCTTGATGCGTTTTAATCCTACACGTCAATGTGATCACTTTGTTCAGGGTTGGAAAACTGATTTCACAATCGGATATAATTCAAGCCGTGAGAAAGTGACCGTGCGAAGCAGCGACACGTCAGGAGTGCGATTCTGGGCCGCGGAATGCTATAAAAAATGATACAGTCCTGCGCGCCATGTTGGATCACCGATAAAAAGAGAGACTAAACCAGGTCTGATACGAGACCCTCGTTCGGAGTTGTGAGTGGGACACGGACTTACTATCTCCTCGTGATAAGCGAGGGGGGCGAGAAGCAAGCTATCATGCAGGCCTGGCAGGCAAAAGGACAGTGAGGAAAAATATGATGAAAAAAGGCTGCGAGTTCATAAGCACATGTACTGTATGTGAATAGCCAGGCATAACAGCCCTGCCTTTGGGTATTACAGCCATCAGGTTGGAAATAACAATCATCATTAGTGATGGCCCAGATACAATGAATGTCATAATTGATGTTAGAAGCTAATTCACTCCAGGCTTTTGAAATAATGGCATATTAGGCGAGTTGGGTTTTTCCATTGTGATGGAAATATTTAGCCAGAGACTGGAGGTCTGAATTAAATATCTTACTTTTATGATCAGATAGCGAATGCACTTTTTGCCTTTTAGAAAGTAGAATAATTTTCATCGAGGGTCAGCAGTCAGATGCGCAATCCAATTAAAGGCATTAAGTGTGTGGCAGAAGCGGATATGCACAACTTACTTTAGCTGACTTAATGTCACACCATCGACAATACCGCTATCGAACGTTGAGGCGGGCTGAACTTGTTCGCGCTCTGCTCTGACTTGCAGATCACTTCTCTTCTGACTGACTGACTCAATAAATGTTGGGTCTGTTTAACTCGGCTCTTAAAAGTTACAAGGTTTCCATCCGTCAATCTCTCAAAGGACTTTATCCGACTTCGAGTGACGGCGTGCGGAGGCTGATTCCAGTTCGCGACGGAGGAACGCTGGACGCAACCTGGACAGGTTGCCGATCCATCACACGCGCACGCACGCACGCACACACGCACACACACACAATATGAAACCACACACACAAAAACCATACACATGCACAATGAGCAAATGCGCAATAAACTAAATCCTGAAAAAACCTTCCAGTTCTTCAACACAAATCTTTGTCATGAGACGACAGAAACTGATTACTTTTAATACCTTCCCCTTCCTTTGAGTTACTCTTATCACACATGTGAAAAATCTGAAATGTTGCAGAGCGGCTGTCTCTCACTCTCCTAATAATGAGCCTCAGTCAAGTCTCAATTTAAACTGTAGTTATTATGGTAATTTCATATGTGAAGGAGCAGTTAGAGGCCCGTTCCGAGGAATCAGCCTTATATAACCTTATATCTTAAATAGTGAGGCTAAAATTACCTCCAACAAGTACTGCCACTTAATCAGCGGCCAAATGGCAGATCACAAGTAGGCCGTTGGCCTCAAACGCATCGCATTCGTCTGAAAAGCTTCGACATATTTGCATTTCGAACACTCGCACACAGATGACACCACTAATGCTGCATGATTGCATCTCCTTAACTTTCCATTTGGACTCGTTTCATCATACAGTGAAACAACTTGCATATCTTCAATCCTCAGCATGAGACCTTTCAACTCAAACCTGTTTGAAAGTTAAATCCAAGGCGGGCAGTCGAATTCATATTCACGCTATTGTAAACTGTAAGTAAGCTGATTCAATCCAATCTGGGGGATCTCTAAGGGTCTTGTGAGGATTATTTGATTCATCGCGCTTCCTTTGTGTATTCGTCACTTCTTACACAAGCTGATTTAATGTTCATTTCTTTACATCAGTCGAATCTGCATCAGCTTTGTATTCGAAAAAGTGAACTTATACATGAGTTTTGTCCCTCTTCACTGTGATAATGTGGCTTACATCTGCACAGGGAGACGCATTTAACAGATTAAGTAGAGAATGCATAAAGCTGTTGTTGTAAACACTGCACTCAGGTCAGTACATCTGAGCGTTGTGCTAATAGGATTAATACACAGATCACAAACCTACTTTAAAACCAGCACTCCTCGAACTTTTGGTAATGACGTAAATATCCGAGATAATGGAGTGAATCATGTTTATCACTTACTGCCTGCTAATGAGGCCCTGAGGAGGAGACGGCAATGAGCACTTTAAGTCTGCTCTTATCTGAATTTTAGACACACTGGTACAACTAGATCTTTTCAAGGCAATCCAACTGATTCATCTAAATATATTATTGAGGGTTTTGTTTGAATGTATTCAACCTGTCCATGCACTGACACCTCTGTTGGGTGGTAAGTACAACACAGACAATATAGAGGCGCACAATCACATCTACCCATACAGCCACACGGGAAGATTAACTTAGTCACCAGTCAACACTTTTTGCATGTTTGTGGCCATGAAAAGGCCACAAATATGTGCAAACCCAGAACATTCTCGTGGTGAGAGCCATGTGCGATTAAAATGCACAGTCCTCTTCTCTTTTGATACCTAATGAACAAGTACTGCACTCTGCAGATCAAACAGGGTTGAGCAGTTCCTTCACCTTTCCGGTAACTACAGAAGAGAAGAAACCTGACACTGATCTGTGGCTCTTTGTTGATGGAAGCACCAGAAACCCCTTCATTTGAAGAATGTCGTGCGCATCAGGGCAGAAAGCCTTGAATCACGGACGGTAGATGGACGAGGGCAGTTTTAGTTTCTGCTTTTGAAACTATAAGTGCCAAAGCTTTGAATTCAGCGTGGGCAGCAACTGGAAGCCGGTGAGGGGACATGAGCAGGGGGATGACATGTGCTCTCTTGTGCGGTTGAAGACTGAATGCATCGCCTCGTTGTGAGCGATCTCCAGTAATCTCAACGTGAATGTAAAGAGTTGTTGCTCGAAGGGATTTGCAGTGTGCGACATGTGACGAGAAGATTGAGCATGAAAGACGATGCTTTCTGGTCAGAAAAAGGGCCTTTGTCAAAGCTTTGCAACCTGGCAACGCGAGGCCAAGCATCTGATGCTACGTGAACCCCGAATGAGAGCAGGTCGTCCATCATGGCTACCGACTTGTGAGCAGGTCGTGCGAGAATGATTCGACTTGACAGAAGCTGGATATTTATCGTCGTTTGTCGGGGAGGAGATTTTCTTGAAGCTCAGTCACAGGAAGGTTCAAGGTAGCAAAGTAACGACGGTATTCGTTGCGAGACTGACGGCTCATGTGGGGGAAATGATACAAAGAGCGAGGTGTCATCCGCAAATCGGTGCTAAGAGAAATCACAGGCGTGTGAATTCCTCTCGGACACACTAAACTTTCTGAAGCAGGAGACCAAACTTGAGCCAAGTATAGAAGCAGTTCTTAACATGTAACACACAGAAAGAAAGTCTCCTGGAGAGAGTGGAGATGAACAGTGTAGACACTGATTTTGTTTATGCTGCAGTTGAGGGCTGGCACATTTGTGTCATAGTTTTCATTATCAAGGTCTTTGCATACGAGAAGTGAGAATCTGTCATTGCTCGTACCAAACAAATATCCGTTTTCTTGCAGACTATCAAAAATCCTTCACCTAACAGGTAAGATCTTGGTCTGATTGAGTTGAGGCTAGAAATTTTTCTCTTTTTTAGGATAATCGTAGCGTTTGCTTGTATTTTTCTTCTGCTATCACAGAATAAAGCTTCAGGCTGGCTTGAATGTTTATGTGATGATTATTTGTTGAATATATGAGGATCGTCACTGTTGTTCATTGTTTTTGTCAACAGCACTTTTTTTTCCTGAGTGTAGTTTTGTAAGTACTTTACCCACCTCTGGGTTTAATCAGCCAGTGAAATTGGAAACAGCTGTGTGGGTGTGCGGGGCCTTTAGCAGTACAACTGCTTTCACTGTACAGACCATTAAGTCCTCTCCTCCATTACTTACTGTTGCAACACTTGTCAAGTTTGCTCTCTAAGGCAGAGTCTTTCATGGCAGGAAGCTGAATGGGGGGTGGGGGGGGTGGACGGTGGACAGATGTCCGCCGCATCAAATCCAAGACGTTTACGGTCTAAGTGTATGCAGGTTTTCTGTTTATTCTGATGGGTTATAAATGCTTTTTTTGTGCTCCCAATTATTACTTTTACAGATCGTTTCTTCTGTTGAACATTGGTACTGTCTAAATTGTGAGTGGCAGCAAAAACAGCTATTTACTGATTAAGAACAGATTTAGTACACCTTTATCTTCCTATCACCAGCACAAGCTCTGCTGTCAACACATTATCTTTGTTTTGAGGAGGTAGACATGCTATAAATTAACAACAGCTGTCGAGCTCCACCAGGCAGTATGCAACCTCTTGTACCGCTGGATTATTTCTTTCCATATCCAGGGAGCTACATTGTTCACGTCGGCGATATCTTGTCATATTTTCTTGTTGCAGCTCAGTTACAGGGTGTCAAAGCTGCTTGTAAACAACCGATTTCAGATGGTAACCATTGAAATTCAGCATCCTGGTCGCACTGCTGCTGTTGCTCTGCAGCGGAAGACAAAAGAATAGTGGGGGTTTTTTCTCCCCTCTCAGTATTTTCGGCCTGTAATTTTCCTTCTTACTCTGCTCTCACATCTGCTGGTATTTACTGAGAGTATAATTCCTCATTTTTCACAAAACCCAGCTAGCTTATCAACAGCTTGCACCCAGCTGAACAATCTCAGTCATTTTTGAAGTCAAGAAAGAGAGAGATCCGTACTTGAAAAGAAGGTCTTCTCGCACACTCCTGTTTCTCGCTTTTGTCGAGCAGACGACCCGAGGGGCTACAAAGCCCACCGGGCGGCTGAGACAAGCTGTGAAAGCCTTTGAACATGGAGGGGACCACCAACTTCTAACCGGCACCCTAATTCAGCAGTAATCCTGCTAAAAAGCCAGATCCAGTCCTGCCCAGACTCAAAACCAATATCGGTACAATTAAATTACAATAAAGAGAAAAAAGAATCTCTGATATCAAACCTCTGCATTCAACAGAAATCCTCAAATCGAAGCCAGAATCACGAGGACGTGTTCAAGGCTCGACGAGGGAGATTTTTACCTTGGCGGACAGATAAATAGCGGTTCGACATCCACACAATGACAGTGACTACAGGAGCGTGCATGCATGCTGACCTGGTAGGAGTCGATGGCCTCCCGGTCCAGCGAGCGGCTGACTGACACGTCTCCCGTTTCTCCCTCGATGGTAAAGACACCTTTGGGATCCTGGTCGGCGCCGGGACCCGTCAGCCGGAAGAGCTGCATGCCGGCTCTGTCCGTGGGTATCACCTGCAGACACGCACAGAAAAGTGAACAACTGCAGCATCGGCCCCGTTTCTCAACCGCTTCCTCAGTTACATCTCAAACAGAACAAATAAGAACCTTCTTATTCAAATGTGTTGACGTTCCAGCAAATAAAAACAAGCCATGCCATGATTGATGATGCAAAGCCTTGAAAACAACCATTTAAATTTTTATATTTGGGAAGACTTTGATTTAATGTTTGCTGTCGGTAAAAGCAACACATGTAAAACAAGAACGTTTGCGTCGTCTCCCTCAGCAGCGGATGCCTGCTGAGTCTACTTGCTGATGCTGATGAAGAATCCAGTTTTCGATGAAGTAAGTGCAACGCTCGAGTCAATGCACCAGATACTCCCGGATAAATAAATGCAAATGATCAGTCTGTTTGTGATTTCTGTTGTTTGGCCACAGCAGAGAGACTCTGAAACCAAACATGGCCTCATGCAGGAGTGATGACGAAGCGTGCTGCCAAGCTGGTTGGCTGACGGTTCTAAACCCGCCGACGGGAACTGATCTGACTCGTGGAGTTTTCTGGATTGGATGAACTCACATGAGACTGTCGAGTGGAGGCGGCGGCGTCCACGGGCACCCCGGAAACAGGAAGCAGGCAGGTCGGAGAAGAGGAAAAAAGAAAGCGAAACACATTAGATTTTCAGAAACAACAATGACTTTGAGCTCGAGCAGAGAGACTTGATAAACAACATGAGTTCCTAAAATATGGCCCACAACTTCCAAAAAACCGCAAGACAAAATTTATTCAAATAAAGAGACTTAAACTGAGCATGTGCGATATATTAACAAAATGATGCATGAGTCCAATTTTGAGAAATTGTTTTAAAAGGATAAAACAAATTGCCACCACAATGTGACTGAAGGAGAATTTCAATGTTTCTCTTATCGCATCAGTGTTTGTTGTATCCGCATAAACACACGGAGTGTTGTCACCAGTGTCAACACGCTCACAGGCGGCTGCACTGCCAGTGTGGGTCATGAATTTAAACGTTTCCTCCGCGCTTCGCCACACGATGCCGTGAGGATGCTTTTAATGAGAGCGCACTTCAATGGGATGCCGGCTAAAATGAAGCCCTTTCTACTGCCTACTTGAAAGAGCGTGGGGACATAAGACTACAAGAGACAAAGCTCAACGCTAACATTCATCCCGGTGCCTTGCTGCATCTTTTCTCCCGCTCACTCTCACGCTTAGGTTTCTTACTTTCACCAATATTTTACGTCTTCTTTTCTTTGGACAAGTGTCCATCTCTTTCCTCCGGTTCACCTTGGTATCTTATTGTTATCAATTCTTTTTTATTTCCCATACAGATGATGAGTAGAAAGAATACGAAAAGGTAGCACAATACAGCTTTAAAAGCATACTTCTCGTAGATGAAAAGCTTTTATTCTTTGCTGAACCTTCCTGCTCGCAACATCTCCTCTTGTTCGCCCTTTCAACCCTCCTGGTCGCCTCCTCCTGTCTTTGTCTTGCCGCTATAATCTCAAGCATATCTGAAGGTTGGTTATGTCAAGGGAGCTTTTTCCTTTTTTGTGCAAGAAGTTCCTGTCATAAATACTGTAGTAAGCCTGTCCTAACATATTCCTCTCATCCCTCCCCTCTCGTCAGAACATGAGAGCTGAAACAATCAGCTCTGCCCACACTCACACAAAAGTGCCACTGTTGTCATTAGGTTCAGAGAAATTTCTGATCTTTCTATCCTCAAACTTCCAGCGAGTACCTGTAGAGTTTCGACAAACCGGGTCACATGGAGAAAAAACAAAGAAAAACAATGCGCTGCACCACCAGTTGGATTCACAGATGGGGCTCCGGTTAAAACTTTCATGGATGCGGGGGAAGCGCAGGAACAAAAAAACGGACTTGCTGGGAGGACGGCTGGGAGCAGCGAGAGAGGAGGAAGCAGGGAGCACGAGCGAACGAGGGAGGGAGCGATCGCTGATAAAGACACAGTAACTCCAGCTGAAGAGTAAGTGAAGTGTCAGGAGAAGTTTAGACTGATTAGGAAAAGCCTCTGTGGGGTAGGAGTGTGATTATCCGCAGCGCACACACACACACACACACACTGATACACATCCATGCTCGTGGAGAAACGTGCACCCAGTGGTTTTGTCTCTGCTGAGTCTGTCTCCCTCCGTGCGTGTGTGGGAGGACTGATGGGAGAATCTCACCTCTTTCCATCAGCTCTCATTACCAGCCGAGCTGATATGAAAGACTGTGGGGCTTGTGATACTGCAGCAAGATGACAGGAGGTGTGGCGCTGCTCTCCAACACCAAACTCCTCAGAGCTCGCAGCGTCGAAACAGCGGATCAGCTACACTGTGGATGTGTATGTGTGTGTTTTTTGTACATATCGAAAGCTCGGTAGCATCTCCCTCCATTTCCGTGTCTATCAAATGTCGGGGGGCAGCAAATAAAACCCGTCAGAAAAGCACCTGTTTGAAAACGTGTAAAAAGAGTATGAAAAAAACTAATTTCCGTCTGCTACAAAAGTCGGAGGGAAAAAGATGTGGCCGGTGGGGCAAAGATATTGGGAGGTTGATCCAAGGAAAACATCACACCGAGTCATTATCATGCAAATTCAATGTACGGACACACACGCGTGCACTTTCCGCCATGTGCTTTCCGAGTGCGAATGAGACAGTGTTCAAATCCAGCGTGTCAGCGTGAGGGGATGTGCAGCCGCATCCCTCAGCGGTGCTTCTGTTGTCGCCATCAAGGTCATCCAGCCAGCTGCGAATGACAATCGCTGGCCATAAAACGGACTCCGGGGAGCAGGCTCGTGAGTGTGTGTGTGCGTGTACGTGTGTGTGTGTGTGTGTCTATAAGGATGCATGGTTTGGACCAGTGCTCTGCCTGATTGTCCTGCCACTCCGGTCTGCTAATGAGAGGGACGAGATGAGGTGGATACCCCAGTGAAGACACGGGCGGCGAGTGCCGAGTCCTCGATACGGGACGATGGCAAAACAATGGGACTAATTAACGCCCTTTGATTGGTTAGCCGGGCCTCTTGCTAATCATTACCCCTCAGCCACCGCATGCTGAGCCAATCAAAACAAGCCGGAGAAGAGCAACAATCGAGAGGAACTCTTGTTGGGGGCTGGAAAAAAGAAAAGGCTCGACGAGAGCGTTATTAAGCGTCGAGACGGCGTTAAGAGGGTCAGCTGGAGCTGTTATGACAGGAAATGCTGCTCTTGAAGAGAAGATTCACTTGCACAGCGCAGTGTGTTCTTGTCATCCTATAAGTGGCATTTTTTAATGGCAGCCAACGTGGTTTGACTGAACATTTGAGCCACACGCTTCCTACGGCGGTCTTTATACAACATGATATAAGAGAGACACGGTGGGGGGTCGAGGGGGGTTTGAAACGTCGCAAATTCAGGATGTTTCTTTTGTTTTTTGGGGGAATTAACTTGAACACAATAGCCTGGGACTTTCCTCTGTATCAAACCCTATTCAGTAGATTTGGGGTGAGTTGGAAATGAAATGGAATTAATGGACCCCACCTGTATTTTGAAACATGTTCAGGAATCTCAACACACTTTCTGCAGTGAGTCATCTTCACCCTTTCACACACAACATTCAAACACATTAGGCTTTAGATTAGCAAATGCTGACAGATCACCAGGAACCGTTTTTCAGTCTCTCAAATGGGGTTTTGAACCATCAACCTTGTTGAAGCCAACCCACTCAACTAGCTGAGCCACATTCACACAAACAATTCAGAAAAACGGCATGATTTTCATTCGGAATAATGAGACTGTTAAATTTAGAAGAGACTGATCCTATTAGAGATGTGCTGCTCTGAAGGCCTGGCCACAAAATAGTGGACCAACAAAATTTCCGAGGTAAAAGTGGATAAAAACAGCAGAACTCCCCACAAACGTTTCCGAAACATTATGAAACAAAAT
>JASSRZ010000080.1:18426209-18437643 GCA_032164315.1 Malacoctenus gilli
TTTAGATTAGCAAATGCTGACAGATCACCAGGAACCGTTTTTCAGTCTCTCAAATGGGGTTTTGAACCATCAACCTTTGTGTTGAAGTCAACCCACTCAACTAGCTGAGCCACATTCACACAAACAATTCAGAAAAACGGCATGATTTTCATTCGGAATAATGAAACTGTTAAATTTAGAAGAGACTGATCCTATTAGAGATGTGCTGCTCTGAAGGCCTGGCCACAAAATAGTGGACCGACAAAATTTCCGAGGTAAAAGTGGATAAAAACAGCAGAACTCCCCACAAACGTTTCCGAAACATTATGAAACAAAATCGTGATTTCAAGAGTTCGAGTCTTTTTTCAGATCGCCCAAATGTCCCCACAAGTGTGTGTACCGCAGTAATTCGGAGAGCCTCTAAAACATGACAGGCACAGGGGAAAATGGACATGGTAAAAAATCTGAATTCGGTTGAAATTGGATGCCCACCGTGGTGGAGAACCGTTTTGTCTGACAACGATCTGAGGCAGAAGGACGAGCAATCATTCAGTCTTGCTTAAACTCACACAAGGACATTGACAACATCTTTTCGGCAGTTCACACATGACAAATCTGCTTTTTATTGCTTTTTTCTCATTTTTTAAGCTTCTCTCATCAAAATGGATTTCACATCTGCTCAGTGTGTCTCGGGGTCCAGGCTTGAATTGAAAATTTGCATCGGGCGGCTTTAACTCACCGCCGGCGTGCATCCGCCACGATTAACATGCTGAAGCACACACAGAAAGAAAAAGGCAGGAACTTTCTGGTCTTCCTGAGACAATTAAGGGAATCAATTAGACTAAATGACAGGGCCCGCAGGCTGCCTGCTTTTCTAATGGTGTAACATGTCACAACACATCTTACTCACTACCTATTTGGAGAGCTCGGATGTGGCGCCCGTGTTGAATGGCTTCTCTTTACGAGAGCGGACGTGAAAACAAAGAGACAAAGACGGAGCAAGTGGGAGGTGGAACGTAAAATTCACAAAAAACATAAATGAAGGACAAATAAAAACGCGGAACAGCTGAGCGACACCAGACCGAGGGGCAAGCAGTCGGTGGTAGCATCCAGGGCTGACAGACAGCAAATCAGGATGCGCCGTGCGCTGAAACAATGAAACAGAGGTGCCAGACACATCCATCCTCCCTACAATATTAGCTGAGGCTACAAACCAAACCAGGCCCCCATTCCTCTCCCAAACAGTGCTTTATTGGAGCTGTCACCTCCAGTCAGACAAGTTGTGTTGATTTGTGAGCTGGACCCTGAGGTAAGGAAGTACAAACACAGCTTGAATAACTGACAGCTCCGCCACGGCGCACAAAGCTCAGATAGCTTCACAGATTGAAACGTTGGAGACTTTCCGTCGACACATCTGAAACTTTTTGTTCGGTGTTTAATGAAACTCCCGCGGTGTAGCTCGTAGCGATTGTATGAATTTTGTACATCCTTTTGTAAAGATCCACTGAAGATAGAAAAAAAATCAAGACACTCTTCCTTCTGCGCGGTTCATTCAAGTCACAAGGCTGCATATCAGTCGCCACAGACCAGAGTGTTCCGGGACTGATATGAAGCCACAGCGATGAGCCCCGGTCATTATGTGTCTTTGATGATTGGCAAACATGGGAAGCATCGCGTTTATGGGACAGAAATGTGTCGGATTTTTCGAGGTTTGGTTGTCCGTTTGGTCTGTATTGTTTCTGTTTTTCACTCTGAGCTATTGGAGGTTTACAATACAGTGTGGCTGCAGTTTGAGATAACTGTGTTGCAGTTGGTCCATCTTCTGGTGCAATTTGCTTCCACGGTGAAGTGACAGGACACAGCCGAGTGGGACCACCCGGCTCTGTTTCTGAGGGGCCCGGACAGCGAGTGTTTTCACATCGACGCTCGATGCCTCATTCGGACCGAAAACTCAGCTCGGTCGAGCTCAGCGCAGCTGAACTGAGAGCGCCCTCAGTGCTGGTATCGGGCAAAAGGCCTTACAGTGTGTGCCAGTCCATTTCACGGCTACTACACAATCACACACTCACACCTGTGTTTCTGGATTTAACCCCATTCAGGCACAGAGACCGCACGTAACCTCAGTACAGAAGATGCCCAATCAGAATCGAAGCTGGGTCCTCTAAACTGCCTCAACAGTGATGTCATGTCCTCCTATTTCAAAATAAGGTACCTCCAAAGACCCCCCTTTCATTTGTTTACACCAAGAAAAGTGTCAGAAACATTATGGAGGAGGTCCATCTTCAAACAACGCAGCAAATCTAATAGATCCGTGAAAAACGCAGCCAGCCACAGGAAAGGTACAAACAGAATCTCTGATTAGGAGGAATCAGCCAGAAAGTACACAAATTATTCAAACTTGAAATGTGAAGTAAGCCGGCCTCCCCCGTGAGAATAAAGCCCGACTCACACTTGATTCCAAACTTTCCCAAAAAAGCCTCACAAATAAACATTGAAACCGCTTGAACCCTGACTCGATTTATTTTCCCGGCGACTCCAGAAGCCTGAAAACTCCGTCCTATCAGCAGCGACTGAAGTGGCGTGTACTAAGAGAAACATTTAGGCATATCAGTTTCGTTGCATGCTCCAGCTGCGGTGTGAGTTGTTGTGTGCTGTTTATGGGCCCCCAGGGGAGGGCAGGGGAGAGACCTCTGTATCAAAACAATTCCACAGCTAGCAGGAGGTGTGACATAAACAACAAGGTTCTTACCCTTCTCCTGTGGGCCCCGCTGACAGCTGACCCCCCCATCTCTCTCTCTGTGGCTCCCTCACTCTCTCTCTCTCTCTCTCTCTCTCTTGCACACAGACACACCCACACACACCAGCTCACACACCCACACACAGTCATACATGTCAAATTCGTAGCCTTCGCAATCTCAACTCTCCCCTGCTCCTGACTGCTTATCTCTCAGGGAGGAGAAGGGAGTATGAAAAATGAATGGCTGCCATATGGAAGTGGTAGGTTGCATCGGCAGAGGGAAAAGCCACTGGTGTGGAAAATCAATTTCGCCAAGTTGCCAACACGTCGCCTCGATTGGGTAAAATAGCTCGCATTAGCCTGTGTTTTCAGGCAAAGCTGAAAGCGGCGGTAAAGAAGGGGAAAGGATGTATGGATGAATAAAAGAGAATAGATACAATTGGTAAATGGACAGTGATAAGACATGGGAATTGGGACACGAAGGGAACGCTCAAGGGGGACGCAGGGGAAGTAAAACGGCAAAAGAATTGCTTGTCCTCGCCGATATACCGCGCTGCCATCGCCTCACGTTAATGTATCAGTGGTTTGCATGAGCCACAGCTGTTGCCATAGGTGGCAGCTCGCCGCAGGTCCATAGCATACTGCAGAGATGATTAGAGCCCCCGTATGGACCCAAATAATCTGCTGACTTGCACTCCTCTCTATCTCCCCGCAGCTCGCCAGGCAATACATTTGCATAACCCCGCGGTCTATGGTCGTCTTCCAAAAATATCAACGGAAAGTCCGACACTTGCACACTCGCCACATTCACTCTTCTCCGCCGACTTCCTGGTATCTCAAGGCCCTCCGGTCGCGTCGCGGGGACCACACTGAGTATCATAATAGCGGGAGCTGACGGCGCTGGCTTTGTGCCGTGGTCATGCTCTCCAGGGTACAATTATCTATTAGACATAAGGCTCAGTATGGGATATCTTTTCATGTTCGTCTCAGCGGGCATGGAGAGCTGTGGATGATCTCTTAGCGTCCAGCCGTAGCGAGAACAAAGCTGAGTGACATGCAGAGACGGATCAAACTTTAATAACACACGCTGGGATGGATGTAGAGTTTGTCGTCTAAATGTCATCTGGTCGAGGAAGAACAAAGCAAAGTTGTTTGGAGAGAAAAATACAAGGATCAGAAAGTGGAGGTGATCAAAGAGATGGATATGTCACGGATAGTGACGTAACGTTCGAAATCTGAGCAACAACCCATTAGCTTTGTTGCTTTATATTGGACTTTTCGTTGGAAGTGTATCTGGTTCGATGAAATCTTCGATCACTGACAAGTTCAAATGTTTTATGACACCGATTCTATTTTTCTGAGTCCATTGTGTGACTGAATGAAATGAGAGCCAGTGACTACATGAAACTGGTCACCATCGATGGCACGAACTCAGCCGTTCTATTAATAACTTCTGCATTTCCTTATATTTGGGTATTTGCAACCTTATGAGAGCAGGGCAGACTTTTGTGGACAAGTTGGGAAAAGTCAAAGAACTCCACGGACAGAAAATGTACGTTGGCGGCTCATTTTAGTCGGTGTATGAAATTTCCCGCAAGTGTCCATCATGATATTTAAGCTGCATGACATCTCTGACAAGCATCTCCTGATTAATTGCTGCTCTTAGATGTTGAAAGTACTCCTGCATGACATACAGGAAGTGTGGTGCAATTAAAGTCATTTACAATCGTAAGTTTCTGAAAGGAGGCAGAGTCACTGCGTGCCTGCATTTGCGTGCATGTGCTTATTCTTTAATAAAGGCTCCTGCAATCATATTAATCAAAATACGCACTTTGTAAGAGAAAAGCAGTGACAGGAAAAGTGCAACATCAGCTTTGTTAAGTTAAACGGCACGGCCTCCTTTTTACAACCTCCTAACAAGAAAATTTATGTCAACGTGTACATACAAACAGCATAATGGAATAAAAGTAGCGAGCGACACTTTTTCTATGACGTGATCTATGATTTGGGGCTGAAGCATTTATCATTGAAACTTGTCAGAACCTTGGACAGCTCTAGAGCTTTTAGAGGAAGACAGAGCGAAACAGAGACTTTATTATTGCTGCCTATAAAAAAAAATTACATGGCGTAAAAAATAGAATGGAAAAAAAAAGAAGAAAACACCAGGGGTGGTGGGCATGGTTAAAACTGATTTATCACTATGAAAGAAATCATTTTGAGTGGTTGTTTTTCCATTAATTCTGCTCTAAAATCTCGCCCGGTGTTGCTGCCTGAAAGCGGGGGGAGAGAAAAAAAAAATGCCCCTCCTTATGTTGTGCGATGAAGAAAGGCAGGAAAGTCGTGACAGGATGGGGATTCACAGCGTTAATTAGCAGAGATTATCAGACAGGGGCTGCTGAACTTCATGTGCCGGCAAGACGTCGATCTGACAAAGACTGTGCACGGACTCCAGAGTCTGTCAGCAAGGTTTCACACGGCGGACGGAAATAACACAAGAAGCCAAAGAGTCATTAAACATCGAAACACCTTCACATGGTTTCTGTTGAGCCACATGACGCAGATTCATTTTAAACAAATGATGACGTTCATTCAGCCAGAGAAACCTGATGACAAGCTCGATGTTCGTCGACACCTTTCGGGCCGAGGCAGACCTGAGACTGAAGAAGGGATTAATGAGGTGTGGTTGTTGGTGGAGACAGGCTGAGGCAGACTGTCTCTGAACCTGATGACTTACTGGGAAGTTTCATGTACACAACCATCACTTTGGGTTTCCAGGGAAGGGTCAAAAAAAAGAGAGAAACTACAGAGTGAGCAGCTGGTGTCTGAGGGAACATGCATGTTGACGTCAGAGCTAAAAGGGAACGGCCAGGCTGACTTAAGATAATAACAGAAAAGGACAGTTACTCAATTAACCACTAGTAACAACAAAGAGGAGCACCTCTGAATACACAACTTATTGAATTTTCCAAGTTGATTGGATAAAGCAGCAGGAGACCCATTAAGACACCAATCTCGTGAGCAAAGTGCAGGAAACTGAGGCTAAAAACCACAATAATTAAACAAAAACAAGACAACAAACTAACAGAAATGCATCCTCTGAAGAGCTTGCTCGAAGTATCTACTGTGGCTTTCAGCTCATATGGCTGCCATAAAATTGGCATAAACGAGATCAAAGCACAGAGGGTGGGGGGGTTTCAAGGCACACTCTGACATTTACACACCACAGTCTCCATCTTCTGACAGCCACTTCGGAAAGGATAACGCACCGCGTCACAATCACCTCCGAGTGGTTTCTTGAACATGAGATTGAGTTCGCCGGACTCAAATGGCCACCGCGGTTGCCAGATCTGGATCCAGCAGCGCACCGCTGGGATGCGGTGGAATTGAAGATTAGCCTCCCGCGTGCGCGGCTGACAAATGTGCAGCAGTTGCATGCCATTTCCATGTCTTAGATGGACGGAAATCTCGGAGGAGGTTCTGCGGCGTCTTGTTGATTCTGTGCCATATGTGTATGTTCTCTGAAATGTGGTTGATCCAATATTAGAAGTTAACAGCCTCGGGGTAAACAGCTGGTGGTGCTAATTCTCTACTCATCGCAATTAAACCGCAGCTGAAGAACGGGGCACAATTAGATTATATCATTACGAGAGGGAGCATCAAACCTGAAATGCTCAAGAATTACGTGGTTATAGTCACAGATACGCAACATTGGGTGTGTGTTATGGATGAAAGGAATGATTACGGTTATGCAAAACAAGCCTACATATAGATGAAAGCTATATGATAAAATTTACTTTCGATATCAAGCTTTTTCTGAACTAGAAATTAAAGAGTAATACACGTGTCATGTTGGTTACTTGATGTAGTTTTCCAAACAATTTTCTTGGGAGTAAAACACCAGTGAATACGTCTACTCTCTCTAACATACATGAGCAGGGGACTTCAGAATAAAAGCACTGAGCCATTTTCAAGGCCTCCTGAAGAAGCTCAAAAATATCTCCTTCCTGTTTGCGGACCACTGTCAATCCCCTCAACGGTTCTCCAGGCAACAACTTCTCAAGGTACTTTTTTCCCGTACTGGATTTTCTCTGTTAATTGCGACTGTTACTATCTTCATATTTGAGCTATAACGGACCGTAGAGAGCACATTTTACGTTTTTTTCTCCATCAGAATAAAAGTGTACATTAAATATTCAAAGCGGACTACAAGGTCACAGAAAAAGATCAGAAAGTTTTAAATAAATAATGCACATATTCAATATTTTGTTCTATACCTTTGGCAATTTTCTTTCACCGAAGCAGACGCCTTGAATTTAAAACAACTAAATCCATTTATTCTTGTGTTAAGATAGACTTTTCATCCAAGTTGGAAAAGAAAGATGTACACTTTCACTTCAAGAAACCAACGCAATTGTCAAGTGGAGCCTGGCTGCATGCGTGGTAGCACAATGCGTTTCTTACCTTGCCGATGAACTTGGGGAACGGAGCTCTCTGGTTCTCAGTGACACTCAAAGGCGGGACCAGCAGAGACCTCTTAGATCTGTGTGGGAGCTTCTGACCGAGACCCAGGATATGCTGGAAGAAAGGCGAGCCACACAGTTAGAAACACGGAGGGAGAACAGAAACAACAACATTACCATCTCGGTCTCCTGTGTAGAGATGCTCCTTATTATTTCTTCCAGAACTACTTGTTTACATCTTTCAGCAGTCGTCCTCCAACCTCCTGAAGACAAACACGCACACACGGACGTGAAATATGTATTGAAACTTAGAAAAAGAGAGTTGATATAAACTCTTGGAGTGATCTGAATTTCTTCTTTCTTTAAAAGAAGATATACATACATGAATGTAATGCAAATTGGCTGAACACCTGCAAGCAGGCAGGCAACACCATATGCTTTATGCGCTTGCATAGATGAGCGGAGGAGAGAGAATATTCTCTGGGCAAACATGGAGTAAGTATGGAGACGGCTCTCCCTGCAGTTTAATATGAATCCCTCATTTCTTTACTCAGCCTCAGTGTTAAATAAAGACGGAGCAGAGGAGCCGTAAAAGCCGAGCATAAAACAAAGAAACGCCAAAAAAAAGCGAGAAAAACCCGCAAAAATAAAGGAACAGGAGATGACAAGTTTTTGGCAAAGCAATTGCATTTTTCAAGCAGCGGGAACCATTCGGAAATGCTGTTTTCGCTCTCCAGAACACAATAGCATAATCTAATTTCATCTTCCTGCCTCCTGCTGTTGCGAACAAAGACGTGGTCCTCACTGTATAACACGGGGAAAATGTCCCCCTCTCTGTCTGTACTCGGAAATCACCGACAGCTTTATCCGTTTTCTGTTTTGTTGTTCACAAAATAACAGCTGTCATCAACATTGGAAACAACAGCACGCAGCTAATGGGGATGTTTTCATGGCGGCCATGACCTCCTGGAAAGCAAAGTCTGCCAACTATTTACATACCTGAATACGAGCCGAGCAGCACACACATGCAAGTGTGTCCACGCATGGTTGTGGGTGACATCGTCCGATCTGGGATTTTATTCATGTTGGTCAAGTTTTCTCAAGACTATAGCGACAAAAGAAAGTTGAGACCAAGTTGTCAGCTAATGTGTTTCTGATTATAGCTGGTCCCCTCATGTTATTACTTCTGCCTTCTCCATTTAGTTCCTCTTATGTCTTTCTAGAGGCAAATACCCAAATTTAACACCACCGCTCTTCCAAGCAGAGCAGCACTGTTCAATGAGCCATCCTGCCCCCCCCCCCCCAAAATAACCATAAGTCAGGTCAGAGGGAAAGCAATTACCTGCATAGAGAGGTAATCTCCCACCTGCTTCTTGGCAACCCAAGGACAGGAACAGCTCCATGGGATTTAATCTTTCCACACCTTAGCTTTCTTATTAATGCCCCTTCAAATCTAACTACGACCACTGAAATGCAGCTTCCCAATGACTTTTCCTCCCGTTCTGGGGACTTGCGATTCCCAGCTTCAATTTGTGCAATGTTTGCTTATTAGCATTATTAGCAAGCCTAATATTCAGCTACTTCCAACTCAAACGAGGTTTGCAAGATCAATTTCGGTCTTTTTCAAATGCTAATGTGCCCTTATTATTTATTACCACTGAAAAGTGTTTGCCCAGGCATTGAAAGCAACTATTTCCGGCAGGAGTTTGGTTACTTTATGTTTCGCGCTTCCTGTGTCAGAGGCCAGCCTGCCAGCAGCTGCCAATCAAACATACGAGCCACCTTCCACCAAAAAAAAACATGATTCGAGTAATTTCTGGCTTTTAAATCGCCATGACCCAAAAAAGTTTCAGAAAGGGGTCGAGGAAACGGTAATTGAATGTCGAACGTGCAATCCACAACAGCCTATTGTCAGCAGCACACAGGGCTTTATGCTCGGGCAAAATGTTGAGCAAAATTACAGAGAAACAACAAAGAAAGAGACAATAAGGCAACAAGTCGAGCCACTGAGCCCCGGTTACAATGGCAACACATTTTCAGTGTGAAAGGGAAAATACCAACCTGAGTTTCCTGTGCTGTCATTTGCAATGCAAATAGCCTCCTTTGTCCTTCATCTTTTATAGCCTACAGTGCAACACTTTATTGACAATGTGCGGCGCACGCTGATGTGACTGTGCGAGGGCAGCGAGCTGTTTGCATGTTTACCGTTCACACGGCTGTTGCTGGCTGACAGGGACTCTGGCACCACTCTCACCCCTGTCAGCATGACAGACAGAGAACAGGTAACGGGGAGAAAACTCAGCCGTTTGTTGTCGTGAGATTTGCCTCTGTCCACCCAACGCTCGCATCGCTACCCGCCGCAACCCCCACCCCCCAACCCCCACCTCTTCTCCAAGCTGCAAAGTTCACAATGAAACAGTAATCACAAACACAAGCCGACCAGAACCGACCAAAGACACACCGAGCGGTCTCTGAAATGGCCACTGTTATCAAATCCACTGGGGGGTGACCTTTGAAATGTCAAAGACAGAGATCCAAAACTAGACCTGCAGCTGTAAAACACAACACTGCGCAAAACTATGAGACATTACAAGACCTATTTTGTGTCTAAAGAGCACGGGCAGTGATGTGTGTATATTTATGTGACCGGTTCACAACCAACTTTATGGACTTTTAAGCACTGCCTGTAAAAATCTGGCCCGGGTCTGAAGCCCAGGGATGAGCACATCAATCCCATCATGCACAGGTCTCAGCTGTGTGGTATTTGTGGTAGCGGGAAAAGAGGAAACGGGAGGCAAAAAGGGCTCCGCGAGGTATTTTTAGTGGCTGGCGAGAGGAGACGGGGGCAAGATGAATCGCGCTGTCAAATCCACGTCTTCGCTGGACGGAGATACAGTGGATACAGAGGAAGGCTGGCAGTGCTTTAAAAGCCATCAGCGCTCTGCAGGTGGGTCAGGGCGGTGGGACGCGCCCACAGAGGCCCGTTCACCTGCGGGCGGACGGCTGTCCTGCTTGCGCTGGCATCGGACCACCGCGGGGTATTCCCACCAGCCCTCTTTCCTACCTCTCACCTCTGCACCTGCCTCTTTGCTGTCCAAACTCGTTTGTTCTCGTCACTTTGGAATAGCGTCTCTTCTCGCTTTCCCCGCCGTTTGCAGGCATGATGAATCGTATTCTTCCAGTTTGGTGACACCACAAGAGCGGGAAATCATGAATCTTTAATACCATCCGTTCATAAATTATGGCTGCACCATCAACCATGATCCAGCTCTAAAACATTTGCTTCTCCCGGTTTCCCGGTCTTTTAAATGATTAATCATCATCGGGGCTTTTCACCGTCCTGAGACGAACGTGTCAATACAAAAGCTTTTTTTTGCAATTGATCAGGCTGGGGTAACAAAGACGAAAGACACAAAGAGATGGTGCGTTATCATCCCGTTAAGGTCGCAACGCAGTGCCATCGCGATATCGCCAGTATTGCTGGTTGCTTTTCAACTGTGAATTATATTCCCGAGGGAAAACTTTCCTCACATTTGTTTTATCGAGTGAGATAATGTTTTCAGTCTGTTCATCCCACTTCAGTCATTTTTATTGCCATATAATGTGTCTCAAGCAGACAGACTGTCCAACACTGTCATAAAACTCTGCCATAAAATGTTGCAGGCACCTGACGAATGGGACTGTTTGCATTACAGTCCACAAAGTCCAATCCAACTTACAGCAGTACAGTGTGGACAGCTGTACTATTAAACCTAAATTGAGCGGGAGTCCCCATTACTTTCCAGGGGCCGTCATTTGACAGCAGGTTGGCAAACCAACACAAAAACACAGTTTTATTTCACTTCATTTCAACAAATTGTTTATTGTCAATTGACACAACTCTACAACCACTATCTATAAAATATCCTTAAACATTCCCAACAAAAGACAAAAGAGCTTGAGATATACAGCAGTGAACATTTACACTGACTAACAATCTGACATTTGAGCTCCCATTTTTTCTCTACCCAATAATAATTATAACTTTTTAAGGCACAAACAGATGGCTGACCAGGCCACAGTAAGCTGAAATCTGTTCCTGCCTTATTTGACCTTCTGTGAAGGTTCTTGGCAACCGGGACTGACAACAATTCTGGCAAGAACCTTGTTTGCATTGTTTATAGGAATATACAGCCCTCGTAAGACAGTGTGTGTGTGTGTGTGTGTGTGTGTGTGTGTGTGTGTGTGTGTGTGTGTGTGTGTGTGTGTGTGTGTGTGT
>JASSRZ010000080.1:18439056-18451298 GCA_032164315.1 Malacoctenus gilli
TGTGTGTGTGTGTGTGTGTGTGTGTGTGTGTGTGTGTGTGTGTGTGTGTGTGTGTGTGTGTGTGTGTGTGCGTGCAGGAGAAAAAGACGGGAGACTTTGTCATTGTCATTTAAGCTCAGAGTAACTGTGGCAGGAAAGTCACGTCCTTGTCCATTCTGCCATTTTCACCGGCTATGCTATATTGAGAAGTGTCATTACTCATTTCTGACAATGTGTTGCGGGCCTGGTGAGAAATGGATAATATCAAGGCCAGAATCGGCCAAGAGTGACAGCAACGTACAGCTATTCAATGTGGGATAAACTCTTGGATATGCAGGCAGGTCAGGCAATCAGTCAGCTCTCCTAATGTGCTGTTGAGCTCACTTATGTCGGTGTCAGCAGTATGTACATGTACACGACAATAAATCCACGCATTTGCTTGGGAGCTTGGTCCTCCACTTGAGAGTAACGTTGCACATTTTCCTCCAGCATCATAGATAACACACGGACACTTTTGAACTTGGTTGAGCAGAATATAGAAAGACAATGATGCATCCTGATTAGACTGGTTAAGTAGCTCCTATTTGACTGATGTTGCAGTAGTCTGTGTTTGGTTCAACAGTATGTAAAACACACAAATGTAATAAAGGAACCGAGTGCATCCAAGAAAGAAGAAAACCCAGCTCATCAATTGGCTGGCGTGGGGAAAGACGAGACTACATGTTGCCATGGTTACGAAGACATTTAGGGACATATCCAGTTTTGCTTCTTTTCGCATAACAGTGCTTAAAAGTAAGATTGCCTTTCAAACCGCAATCACAGCATGTCGAGGCTCACTCCGGAGTTCACGAGTCGGGTCTGGTCGGAGTTCGGGAAAGCTTTCAGATCCGCCGAAAACCAAGCGCGCGATCAAAGGAAACGCGACTCGGGTTTGTTCAAAGACGACCAAGCAACTCGGCTGTGAACGGGCTCACTTGTGTGTCAGATCCAATAGGTGTTCACCATCCTTTAGTTTGTCCAATGATGGCAGTTTAACGAAGCTTTTATTCTGTGTTTAACAGCCTTGATTATAAACACAAAGTGAGCAAATATTAGCCGTTTTAATTAACAACCTTTTTCCCATTTGGTGTTCTTGAGACTTATCTCTAAAATAGCATCTTTGTTATCCTCAGATAAGAGAGACTTTGACCTGAAAAAGTCATTTGTGGGACAATCCGTTCCTCTTAACATCCGTCTCAGTCAGACTTCTCTCATCCGCTGTTGCTGCTAAAACCCCAGACGAGGCTTTTAACTGAACGTAAGAGACCCGAGTATCATTTTCATAATCCAATTTTAGCTTCTCTACTGCTGCTGTCATCTAATTTTAGGATTTATTCCAAAAAAATTAACAATCATGCCGTGATATCCCCGACCTTCGGGACTGCTATAAGGCCGTTTGGAGCCTGTCCACATCGAGGAGCAGAAACAAAGTTTAAAAGAAAAGTTGTTTGTTTCCAAAACTGCCTCGCTCCTGTGAGAGCCATCACATGAAAATCTAATTAAGTATTCTTGGACTCGTACAACAGAATTCAGGAGCGAGCGAAAGTATAAAGTAACTGTTTACATTGACGCTTGCGAGTGCCTCGATGAAAGTTAGATTGGACCAAGTAGCTCTTTAAAATATTCAAAGTGCTTGGAAATGATTCAAAAAATGAGGTTTTGCTTATCTGAAAGTGATCAGTGGTTGATAAAAACAAAGGCTTATTAGTTGATGTTTTTAATTGTGATGATAACACGCCAATAGAGCGAGGCTCTGATCAGAAATGCTCAGAGTTCGACCGCGTTTGTAGTACTTTAAGTCTCCTCTGCAGTTCTTCCTACCCACATTAGGGTTCACCAGGAATGTAGAGGTTAGCATATATATTAGGCACTTCAAGAACTGATGTAAGGCTGAGAGGAAAGGATGTAAAGGAGACAGACAGCATACAAAGGCTGTAAACAGAATTAACAAATGACAGCCGGAGAACAAGCGGAGGATAGAGCGCGAGTGGGACGGAGACAGAAAGAGAAAGATTATTTGTGTTGTGCTGTATAATGTGAGCTGTTCTGCTGTGGTTGCAAGATGTCACATCTTAGTCATCCTCAGAAAGCCCCTACTGAACAGTGAAAGCCTGGTTCGGGGAAAATCTATTTGCCGTTGCAGGATGAGGATTTCGCACAGGATGCAATATTACATTTCATTTGGTGCACGGAAATGGATGAAACATAACAAAAGCAAAATAAATAGGCTTTTGGACTGGATTATTTTGCCTCTTATCAGTTGTTACATTTGAATGGTGCCTGTTTTCGCCCCCTGAAGGCAGGAAAATGTTCTGCATAATTGTTGCTCTGCACAACACAGACGAAACAACAAGGAATAATACACACAAGAAAAGTCCATATCTGGGAGCGTGCGTTTGTTAAATTGAAATGCATTCTTCCATTAATTCACATATTGATCGGTGTGCGAAAAAAAAAAGGGAATGAATTACTCATTGAATTCAGACTTTTGCTCATAATAGGAATCATTCATCAGCCACTTCGCTCCCTCTGGGCCTGTGTTACAGCGAACTCGCGGCTCCCAGCGAGGAATTAAAAACGGATTTTCTCCACCTCCGCCCTCAGCGCTTATCAATTATCAGCAGTTGATATATTTTTGCCACGATGCCATTTGATATGCCAATGAATTCACGTTGCAATGTTTCCCTTCTGCGTTGAATGGGAAACAAGGAGTTGGGCCAAACAAATGCTCACGGTTGAGATGCTGCATTGAGTGAACCTAGACTAACTCAAGGATCGTCAGACAGAGGAAAGAGGAACCGAATTGCCATGAGAACCATTAGACAATGAAAAGAACACAACATGCGCAGGATCGACTGAACTGAGAGGGACCTTTAACGATGAATGACCGAGCCCAAACCAAAATACAACAACACTTGACGAGACGCAGGCGCAGGCAATCGAGGTTAACAAGGTGGAGCCACAACACAGAAGAATCGACAGGAAGATGTGCAGACGAGCGGCGCAAACGAAACGACAACACGAGAAACCAGAGGGGAATAAGAATGGGAACATAGACCAGAAATTGGTAATGGTTGTTTCTTTTTTGCACAGCCAAATAAGAAAAGAGACACAATCGAGGAACATCAGGAAGGACAAACAAATCAAGAGCAAAGGAGAAAACTGGAAAACCGAAAAAGGCAATGAGGAAATTACAGAAGGAGAACACAGAAGGACACCGAGAAACAACAGAAGGCACAAAACTAAAACAAAAGGAACCAAGATGTGACACAAACTCCTGATTGGCGAAATCAATCTCAGCCTCCGAGCGCAGCCAGTGTTGTCAGCGGAGTCGTTTGGCGAGTCAAAACCCTGGGCTTACTGAAACAAGCTTTTGAATATGCCATGAGTTAGTTACAGATTCTTTAGAAGCTGCTGCTGCTGCTGCTGCTGCTGCTCTGTACACGTGTTTGATGGGACACTTGAGACGGCGCTGCGGCACGAGGCGGGGAGCGTGGGGAGTGGGGGGGGGGGTACAGGATATGGACAGAGAGAGGAACAATAGATTTTCTGATGATATGACTCCCAGAGCTTGAGGAGCTTCAGCAGATTAATTGATAGTGAAATAATGAGAGCTTTTAACCACTCTGTCTCAGCAGAGAAGTCTCCCTCCGCTGCTCTTTTTATTTCATCTTTGTTTCTCCATCCACTGCCAGATACTGCACTTTGCAATGATGTGTGCTCCGCAATTAACAGCTGAGAAACTCAACTTTATGATAGAGGGAGACATTAAAGCATCTACCCAGAGGAAAGATAAAGTACTTAATTGGATGTATCAAGCCTCCCTGATACAGTTTGCTAAAATCTTGCTGGACAAGTTAGAAAAAAAGACAAAAGTGAAAGAAATAACGCCGATAACTGTGTAGTACAGTACGTTGTACAGCGTGTTTCATCTGATAACGCTCTTTGTTGTCCCAATGCCATCCTTTTCCAACACCTCTTTGTGGACTGGTCTATTGAAAGACTTTTTGATTTTAATTGCATTGTAGCGGCCGTGGACATCTTTCATTGGGAAAATCAAGACATTATCTTGTTAATATCTGACCTCATCATCCCTGGCTATGTTGTAGTCCAGTCATAGCACGATGGTGCTGGGCCATAAAGCCTGTGTGAAGAACACATATGTATAAAGTTTATTTTTAGACGACTGGCCACGAAATTGTTTTTTTAAAAAGTGACCAGAACCTCTTGAAAATAAGCGTTTGTGTTTGAAAAAAGTTCACCAAATGATAAAAACACGAGCCTGTTGCAACACCAGCATTTTGTGAAGCGCCACGATTACTGACGGTCACTCTAGCAACGACTGTCACCAATATCCGCTACTGCAGTGATCACATTACATCAGGTAGTTCTATATTCGGAGATTCTTGTTACTCCAAAGTAAAAAGTAAAAGACTCAAAACTGGATCCAATATAAAACGCCTTTCATGACAAATTGTTCCTGTTGTAAGTTTCACTTGTAATGTGTGGGCAGGGGAAGCGATGCTTCTTTTAGATCTTAAAATACATTTATCTAATGTGCCTTTTTTTTCCTGGCTCGATGGTGAATAAGCTTTGATCACCGTGTAAGGGGGAGATATTTTATCATTAGAAAGGGGTTTAAATGTACCACAGGGGGAGATTTACACCCCCATGCCCCCGTGGGCAAATTGCACCCTGTTTCGAACCATGTAAGCCTCCAAGAAGTTGTACTGCATGAAGGCAGCGCCGTTAGATAAATGCTAGCATGCCAACGCAGGCAGATCAAACATGCCGGTTTACATTTTGCCATAACCAAAGTCTTGGTTTGATGTATTGGAACAAACGTCCCCCAAAACAGGACTTGAAATAAAGCACAACAACATTTGTCATCATCTTTGTGCGTTTAAAGTCGCGAACTAAAGTCCCAGGAAACATGAAATGTTGATGTCACGGTGACTCATAAGAACTCAAGCAGCACCAAAGTGATTACAGACGATCCTGGGAGGGAACTGTGAACATCGAGCATCATGGCAAACCTTCAAATATGTCTTGAAATACACATATAAGATCTGGAAAAACTTTGAACCAATGTGGTGTTGACATCACACTGAAATCTTTACAGATATATCACTAAAACAGAAAATCGGATGGTGCCAAGGAGCAAAAAAAAGGGATCCTCGATGGAAGCATCAACGTGATAGACAAACAAATATGTTTCACAGAAAATGAATGTAAACAAACACGCTCAGCCATGCAGAGGGCAGACCATATGGGCACATTAGTCACGAGAAACTTTACTTCGCCCACATAACTTGCCAGAGACTAATTCACTTATCTCCTCAATGACTTGCCAAGGTAACACCCATGAACTAAGCTAACCAAATAAACGACGGTGGCTGACACAAACAAATGAGCGCCTCATCATGCTGAAAGCGAGAGAGACATTCATTAAGGTCGGTGCTGGAGGAATGGAAGCAGCGGGATGCCGAGCACTGCACCAGAAAGACAGATGATCTCTGGGAGGGGTTGGGAGCACCAACTGTACCTGCAGTCTCGGGGAAACTTTTGCTAATGAACTTAGTGCATTTTGGCAAAAACAGGGGCAAAATAGTTGAAGTGAAAGAAAGACAATGGTGTTCCGTTATTTTTATTTCCCCCAGGTGTGAAGAGTTTTTCTGTAAGGCAGTCAATTTGCTGGCAGCAGTGACAAATTTCTGCTGATTGCACAAACAAAGGGACACATTTTTTACAGAAACAAAGCTAAACGCTGGGGTGCAGACTGACTGGACGCATTTTCATATAATGGGAAATGCCCAGTGTTATTTCTCATTCACTGGATGTTGGTGTGAGAATATTGCAACTGCTTCACCGAGTGGAAAAGCGTTTCCTTTCGCTTGACTCACCGTATGACCTCGTGCACGGATAATGATAACAAAAGACAGACGGAGAGAAATGTGGGCACACTTTCTACAACATTTAAAGGTTGGAACAGAAGAAAAAACGCAAGCTTTTTTTGCAGCAAGCTGAATCTGAACATGTGCAAAACATATGTAAAGACTCCAATGCTGTCAATGCCATTTGTGGTTTTTCCCCTTTCCAATGTGTTTTGCTTAAAAAAACCCAGGAAGTACCGGTTTTCATGGACAGCATCAGAAATCTGAGCCGTCACTCCACATTAAATGTATCCGAATGAATACAGGTGGTTGTTATGTGCAACAGTGGAAGGAACTGTCACATGAGGGAAACAATATGTTTGGGAGTTTGGCAGAGCTTAAAAGCTGTTCTTCAGCCTCATCAAGCAACGTTCACATGTTTCCTTTTAGTGGACTCGATTCCGGCCTTTACTTTTTTTACACGGCTCTCTTTCCAGATGCACCAACAGTCCCCATGTCTGTCTTTCGCCTCCATATGTCCTCTTTTACCAAAGATGCAATCCTGCTGTTCGTTCGACAGCAGACGGCTCATTTAGATGGCTATTACTCTCTTCTTTATGTCACTCCAGTTGCTGTGTTTTACCATCCCTTTTTTCTTTTTTCTTTTTTTTGGTTTAAAAAATTGAAGATGTGGGCGTCGCCCAACTACCTAATATGGCATTGCTAAGGTGGTGCAATTATGCTAATCGATGATAATTAAGGTCATGTGAGCGTGCTCCACATTTACAAGTGATTAGTATTCATCAACAAATGCATGAATGTGACTGACAACAGATGCCTCTTAACATTTGATGGATTTTGTTTTTAATGTTTCTAATTTGCAATTAAGATCACTGATGTATGAATGTGTGCGTGTGAATGACAGTTTGGGTTTATCGCCTTGGGAAAACTTTGCTCTGCATCTACTCTCCTGATGTGAAACTACAGTTCTGGGAATAAACTATAAAGTTCATGACTAAACAAAGCAGAGGAAGTGGGGAAATTGGTGGTTTGCGGCACGTTGAGACCCTGGCCAAGAGGAACCAGGGTCACACATGACATGAATACCTTGGCACAAAAGTCAGTCGATCTTCAAGGCAAACAGTTAATCTGTTCATCTTTCAGGGTGAGCTTCACTAACAACAGAAAACAAAACAAGTAAACACCTGACTTAACAACCAGTAAATGAGGCTGACAGAAAAGACAATGAATAACCTCACTCGTCAATTAAAACAGTCATTTGTCGTGATGCATTTTTGGGATGAGCTGCAGAACTGAATCTAAATGTCCACCTAAAAGGTTGCAGGTGTTGCCTGCCAGTGCAAAACAGCCGTTTTCCTTTTGATTTCTGGGCTTGAGAAATGATTCCTGAGTGGGTAATCACTGAAAGGTGCAATCTAAAGGAATAACTTGTTCTTGGGTTATTTGCTTACTTTCAGCAAGACAACTTTGTGAATTCAATAACAATTGAGAAAGCAGTAGATCTGTTGGGACAGCATGGTGTGATTCGCTGCTGGTTCCATGGATTGGCGGTCTTTCGTTGTCTTTTAATAGGCACACACTGTGTTTTCCACAGCCAGCAGGCAGGTTTCTAAGTTTAGACTTTAGGTCGGCAGAATTGTCTCACTTATGTCGTTTTATCGAGTTAAAACAAACTCCACATAAAGGTCACTCAACCCTTTTGTTGTAGCTATACAAACTTTGTTCATGTCAACTTTCTCAAACACTGGAGTCATGTTTTGCTGTTTACTTCTGCTCCTACTCTGACGGGACACACTCTAAATTTAGCTTTGGGGGTTCAGGTAGACGTGTCTTGTTCAATCAGAAAGAGCCAGGCGAGCGGTTTCTTTCAGTTTTGAACGTTGAAACTAATCAGCTGTGGGCTATATCTTCAGGTATTAGCATATACAGAGGGGTTGTATCAATCTTCTCTCCAGCAACTCCACAAAAAAAGTGACTAAACACATTGTTCAACGCTTCAAACTCGTCTCACTTACCCAGAGGCATTGATATTTAATCACAGTTACACAGTGCCTAGTTTTGCTACATTACGGTAACCTTTTCAAAATTTAATGAGCTGTAACCTTTTCAGTTCTGATGAAGTATAGGTAGAGAACCTGCTGAAGACGACACACATACAAACACACGCACACACACTGCAAGTTCCTCCTCACCCTGAGAGTGCCGGCCGTCTCGAGCGGCAGTCCGGTGACGTCCACCTGCGCGATGTCCTCTGCGTGCGCGCTGAGCCCGTGGATGTACAGCACCGGCCCGGTGTACTCCACATCGCCCTGAGGCACCAGGTTCAGATCCCCGTCCACGTGGAAGTTGGGATCCGACACGTCGAACGTCGCGTCCTCGTTTCCCGCACAGTCGTCGAACTCAACTGGAGGGAGAAACACACAGACGTTCTGGCATCACTCCAAACACATTACAAGCAGCAGTAATGCGAAAGAAGGAATCCGCTCCATGAAAGTACAGTCGCTGAGATATAACCCGAGCACTGAAACTTGAAGGGCTGTCAAACAATCCATAAAAAACAAGCTTTTGTCAGGTATAAACAGATGCCCCCAAGATAAACAGATAGCCTGAAGAAAGAGTAGGATGTTCAGAAATGCAAGGCTACAATAAACATCAGACATCATGATACACGCCTGCTGCAATATTTAAGGGCGACAGAACATCGCATGCATTGTAAACGTGTTATTGCGTCCGACATGCTCTCGTAGGACCGTTATTTACTTCTGTGGTGAACGCGGCGACGTCTCGCTGCATCGCTGAGGGGGAGAAAAAGCAGGATTTAAGGTTGAGGAGGGGAGAAGTGTCACCTCTGAGTTATGTGCACGTGACGCGTGCACATATGGGCTTGTCTTGTCTGACTGAGGGAGATACCGCCAAGGACTCTACCGAGCTTTATCCCTTCTGATCATGTTCATCCTCTCTTTATCTCTGGCGCACACTCCCCTCGGTGTTGCGACATGATCCCCATGTCCTCCCCCACCCTCAGCCCCGACAATCCTCCCCTCCCTCATCCTTCACCTCCTCTTTACCTTGGCCTCCCGTGATGATTCCTGTTGAGAGTCGGGCAAGGAGAGAAAGGATCCCCGAGGAAGTCTGCATGTGTGGATGTGTACACATGTTGTTGATTAAGGAAAGGCAGGTACAACAGGAATCGCGTGGCACTGTGCGGCGCTCAGCGTGAGTCGGAGACTGCAGGAACACTCTGAGTCTCTCTGAGTTCCAGACATATGGTGGCTTATATAAGACTTTATTATCTCTTCTTTGCAATTCCGTTTGAGATCCGGAGTTGCCCACAATTAGAAACATGAACTAAAGGAGATCCCATATGGTTATCGTTATTAATGAAAGACACATAACTCAGGACTGGTGTTTATCACAAAGCCTCTAAAATCCGAAGAAAAAAAAATGTTGATGAGATGGTATGGAAACGTTTCCTCCCCCATCATCTAGGGACAAGGACAGGATGCTGAGCTGTCAAGACAATGTCCTACATGATTCATCAATTATGAATGCAATGTTTAACTGCACACAGCACCAAAAGAGAGGAACCCTCTGCAGTCGCTGGTGGGGAGCCGAAGGAAGTCCTTGACAAAAGATATGAACGTCTCTCTTCTCCGTTTCCCTCCCGTCTGCGATGTGCTCACATCGGGGACGGAGTGGATGTGTTTTTGAGAAGGAGACGGCTTTAGTTTTAGGGTCCGTGTAGTTATTGGGTTTCTCAGAGCAGCTTGTGGATCAGTGGCGTCTCTCTGAAGATGAAGCAGGGCTTCGGTCCTCAGTGAAAAACACGCAAGCTTCCAAGATTCCTCTGCTCAGCCTGCTCATTAAAAGTTGAAACTAATATACTGCGAAGGCCTTGATGCCCGTTAACAAGTTTGGCATCGTTAACGGCGGTTCATGGGTGTAGGGAGATAATAAGGAATTGACGAACTTCTTCTGAACCAACTTGATGAACTTCTTGTAAACCAACATAAAGAAAAATCTACAGAGGACTTCTGACCTTTGGATATTTACACATTCACAAGTACTTCACAATCACTACATAAACACTCCAGCAAGGTGGAGCCCCAACATAAAGCTGAAAAATAAAAGCCTGATAAAGCAAATCCTAATACTCAGCACGAGAATCGCAAGGGGCTTATTGTCCAATTTGTATCAATATTTTTGCTACAATATTACTATGATATCTTGATATACCAAGGTATTTTTACATCATTTCTTTAAGAGGACACAAGTTGCTGTGCTTGTACATAAATAAAGTGAAACAAACTACGTGAAACTTAGTAATACAAAGTTTTCATCTGGATGGAACTTCCTGAAACAGCTCCGCCTTTACAAGGAACATTTCGAAAAGCGCAAAGCACCTCGTTTCCTCGTAACCAGCTTCTCAGCGTCTTTGTGTATTGTTTACTTTGTACCACATTCTGAGCTCTGTGTAAAGTTATTTTTAGCATCAAACTCCACACTTTCCACTGATTTAATTAGCAAAAATCACGGGGAAGCGGATTCTATTTCAGAATTGCTCGTGTGAATTACGATGCATTTGTCACCGAGGTGAGCACAGACGGGGATCATTCATCAGAAATAGATTTCCAAAACCAGCCACTAAAGCATGTTTGACGGAGGATTTTTAAAGCCACACGGAGCAGAAAAACAAGATGGTGCAGCCACAGCGAGCTGTAAGAAGAAAGGCTACAGGCGACAACTTCACGCCGAGGTAACAGACTTCACTCTGCAGCATTGTGGGGGGAAAAAAACCCGAGCTGTGACTTGTGGAGAATCACACCCTTGGAAAAAAAAACTTTTTGCAGTGTACTTTGGTGCAAGAGTTAGGATGCGCTTACAGAGTGGGTGTCGAACAGGAACCTTTATCAATGGGATCCAATCGTTTGGATCAGAAGAGGAGCAAATGTTGGAAACTTCACCAGTCGCTCTCAGACTGACACACAACAAGAGACGCACACGCGGAGCTCAGTTTGAGCACAACAGCAAACAGCTTCCATTCTCAGCACATATTGTTCCACTGCTGACAGAGTTGTAGGTTGCAAATCTTCAAGTTATTAATAAACCAGAACTCAATCGTACCAAATTAAAGACGATGGTAAACACAGTTCGATGTCTGCTCTCTTTGCCACAATCTCAGTGCGGCATTCCCGTCCCTCAAAGTGCAGACGCGTGTTGTTTGAACTCATTAGTCCACACACGTCCATCTTCCCTGTTGCCAGCACCACCTAAAATTGGAAGAGGCCAATGTTAAAGCTGTCTGAGTGTAAAAATCAATGGGCTAAAGTCTATCAAAGCAATTCATTTCATACACTTAACCTCGGTGACTGTTTAGTCTAGCTTCTTTTATCTCTCGTGCTGCAGACAGTTTAAAGTCTTCCCTCTGGACAAAATCGTTTTTCTACCATCTGGGTGAGCAAAGGAGGAGGAGAACGCATGAGCGGAGGAGAGAAAGTATAGGAAGACGGAGGGAAAGTAGACTGAAAGACAAGCTGAAAGAAAACGCAAAGGGGTACAATGGACAAGGAGGGAGAGCTACAAAGTCCCCAACCTCCTCTCCAAGGAAACAAGGCTCCCTCGATATTCAACTCTCACTTCTAAGCCAAAGCATGAAAGATGTGTTCATTTCCATTCCCATTACAAGCCTCAGATTTATTTCAATAACATGGGCGCGCTCTTTAGAGCCTGCAAATTGCAGCGCCAAACAGTGTCAGTGGCATTTCAAAGGCAGCCAGGGAGTGTTTGATGGTATTCTAATGTTGTCAGGTTTTGGGGGATTTCAGACGAGAGCATGGTGAGCTGCCCGCTTTGAAGTCGGGCAACAATGACAGAACGCAACTTACCCTGCTCAGCACCCGTGCCACCAACACACCAGTGTTTCTCTGCTTGGGCTCAGGGTTGAAATAACTGCGCACAACATGGATTAGGGTCACCAAAATCCCTCACTGATGACTCAAGAAGAGACGCGGGGTGAGGATTCAACTTTCTTTTTTTTTCTTACTTTTAACTTTCTTCGAGTTTTGACATTCGAGTTCCTTTCAGGGCGAAACCTCCTGTGGAGCCTGTGAATGGCAACTGTTCCAGAAGCTCCCTCTGAACTGAAGGCCAGGGTTACTCAAGGCTTGATCATTGCCGTCAACTTACTTTCTTAGCCAAAAAGAAAAATCATCGCTTCAAAGTCAGTATTTAGGCTTTCCGGCGAAATCCCCCCCCCACACACACACACACACACACATACACACACACACACACACACACACACACACACACACACACACACACACACAC
>JASSRZ010000080.1:18461752-18497713 GCA_032164315.1 Malacoctenus gilli
CACACACACACACACACACACACACACACACACACACACACACACACACACACACACACACACACACACACTGCTTTTCACCCCTCGCCTAAATAACCGGCTAAGCTACCCAGACACAGTATCCGTACTGCACACAGACTTGCGTGTGTTTGCGTGTGAACAGGGCGTACAGTGTGGTGGAGCGGACCGACGTCTTCTTTAAGTAAGTGTATGAAGGTGATAGGACAAGATATCAGAAAGCCCGATAATCCGACACAGGCTTGCCTTATCATGCACACATCTGCTCCCAAGCTGCAAGGCAAACTCTTCTACCTGGCCGAGTGCACGTGGAGGCCAGTCGGACCCCAGATTGAAAGCAGGAAGACGGGGTTTTTCTGTAGTCTTGAGGACGACTTCTGAAATGATGCCTCCGAATGCATCTCGAAGGCCGTTATTGACATTGACATGTATGTGACACATATTTTTCCACAGGGGATGAGCAAACAGTCTTGTCAGGATGAAAGTTCACCCCACCAACAGTGTACCACATGCCATGTCAGACCGTGAATGTGGAGCCTCATGTGCTGCTTGGCTGTGTCTTGAAAAAAGGCTGGTAATCACCTGTTTATTAGCGTCATGTCGCTTCATAAAAAGCCGGAGAATTAGCAGACGACTGACCCAAATCCTACCGCGGCTCCCCCCGCGCGCACTACTTTCCCTATCAGTAAATTTATTAGCTTTCTGCAGCTTATTACAGTCACTTCTGCCGAGAAATGCACGATTTGAAAAAAAGAAAGTAAGCCAGTACAATGTCCTGATTTCAAGAGTTTATGCGAATTCACATGGACATTTACAGCCCATGAAAAACACTCGCCAGATCGTTATTTCACAGTTAATTACAAATCTAATTAGAATATTCAAATTAAAGCTTTCCCTTTCTTTTCTTCTCTGTGTGTGAGCAGAGGAGCCAGGGAAAGAGTGAGAGGAGGAGAGCAGGGGAGAGAGGGAGAGGGAGAGGGAGAGGGAGAGGGAGAGGGAGAGGGAGAGTGAGAGGGAGAGGGGGAGAGAGAGAGAGAGAGAGAGAGAGAGAGAGAGAGAGAGAGAGAGAGAGAGAGAGAGTGAGTGAGTGAAAAATGTTTCTGACTATGAAGTAGAAAATTGAAGCTGAAAGGGTTTGAACCAAATATCTGCGAGTACCTGATGCTTTTTTTGGACTGGAAAAAAAGACCCAAAGCGTATCACATTTCTTACATCACTGAAAATGATAAAAACAATAATTTAACATCTCGGTCTAATTCACCATCAGTATAATTACAGGGAGAATTTGGCAAAGCCAGTGATTTCCTCCGTTGTAAACGCCATATTGGCCAAACCCACGTATCTTCTAAAATTACAACTGCTCCCACACTATCAGCGGCTGGTAAACAAATGCAGATAAAAATACTCCAAGTCGAAATACACAGAATATTGACAAAGTGTGTCATCACTTGATGCATTGATGGCAACAACACCCACAGGTTGAAGTGAAGAGAAAAGAAGGAATGTGGAGAGAAAATCTTCAAAAACAAAGTCATAATGCTGACTTTAGCGTTTGGGTGAGAATATCGAGCAGCTAATTTTAGG
Organism: Malacoctenus gilli; assembly: GCA_032164315.1. Classification (NCBI taxonomy): domain Eukaryota; kingdom Metazoa; phylum Chordata; class Actinopteri; order Blenniiformes; family Labrisomidae; genus Malacoctenus; species Malacoctenus gilli. The sequence continues at coordinate 18,463,355 of JASSRZ010000080.1, forward strand.
TTTGGACCCAAAAAATGAAGCGTGAGAATTTAAAGACGCCCGGACAGCCGTTACAATTCTGACTGACACCTTCATTCTCTTTGAGAACTTAAAACTGGAGTAATGGCTCGGTGCAAGTGTTTGTGGTTTTTATCAAGAAGGACCAGGTTTTGCAAAAAATAACATGAAACGGCTGCTTATGTCTGGTCGCTAAAGTGGAACTTCTCTGCATGTAATTAGTGTAATCCTTTCTGTAATGGGTATGACCGTTTTAAAAAAAAGAGGCATACAAGCGATGCATGGACAGGGGGTTAGAAAATAACGAGGCGGAGATACGCGATGGTTGTGGATGGTTGGTTCATAACAGGCAGGAAAATATGTGGCTCGTTTGACGGCTGTCCTCTGCAGCAGCAACGAACAAAACTGTTTAAAGGACGAGAGACGAGGCAGCAAAGACACACGGACACACATACACACAGTCACACATCTAGTTTTTATAATTGCAAAGTCAGACACACAGACTCGGCGCAGACCGTGCAAATACAAAGACTGAGCACGAAAGACTTAAAAGTTTGGTTCTGAAATGTGACATTGTGTTTACTTGCTGTTGTTTTGAGTTTGCTCAGCAAAGCAAAGCTTTAGGATGTTTACCATATAATCAAAATCTGGTTCACTTTCATCCAGACAAATTTGACACACATTAACCTTGTTTTCTGCCTCTGCCGCTTATGTTTGTTTGTCTCTAAACAGAATGACTCTGTGAAATCGAGACAAACGCTCCATTTCTTGGGGTCAAGGAGAGTAAATTTATTCAACCGAGTTATGTGTGTGTAGCGTAATGGTTATCCACAGCTCCTCACAGGGAAATCAGCTGTTCGAGTCTCTGCTTGGAGGCTTCACATGTGGAGCTTGTGCATTGAACGTTCAATAAAAGTGTTTGTCGTTTTTAGTTTTCTTGTGCCTCAACTTTGTCAATTTTACTTATTCTCTATAATCACACATGCATCAAAAACCCTTCATCCTTAGATTGGTCACCAAGCAAACACGTTTCCTTTTTTAGGGACAACTTTCGATCATCATTAACTGTGATTTGGCCACGAAGATGAGCATACAATGCAGTCAGGTCAAACTTTAATTTGTAGCCTGGGAGGCTCCTGCCTATATGGGTCGTCTCTGGTTTGGAAACTTCACAGACTTCATGATGCGAGTGCTGCGTGTAATTTCAGTTACACTTTATGTCGCTGTAAATGAGCCGAGAGCTGAGTTGGGTTTTATTCCAACATGTTTTCTGTATCTCTCAGTACATCAGATTACACATTCTCAAACCTAAACCACCACCAGACAACGATTCTTGTGCTTGTCTTTGGGCCAAAGCCAACTGAAAACATCACGTCTCACACTGCAGGCCGCTAATTGGCCACGGATGTCAACGGAGCAGCATTGACAGCAGCTCATTCACAAAATCCAACCCCCCCCCCCTTTTTTTTTAAAAGGCTGCCAACCCAAAGCACATCCAGAGCCTGCCTGATGTATCAGTGACTTTGGTGGCTCTCAGCCTTTTTTCCCCACTTGACCAGAGTCTGAACCGTGTGTGAAATATGTGTAACAGGAAAGAGAAAGGAAAAGAAAACACAGCGCCGTATCTCAGGACACTGCGAGGTATGTTCCACTTAAGAAATCAATACCAGTCAGACTGTGCAAAGCTGTCTGTCAGCAGGCTTGCAATTGGATAAAGCTCACACTCAGACAAAAGTTGAAACGAAGCACTAAAAATGGCAACTGGAGTCGCAAACATGATGTCAATGAACTGACAGTAGGAGGAAAACTGGACAGGAACGTCTGTGGTCTTTGAAGGGAGAGTAAGCGTCTGAGTGACTGATGGGAGAGCAAATACGACACATATGATTAAATATCTCTTCAGAAAAAAACAACACTGGTTATTAGTAGGAAGATGGCTTCATAAGCATTTTTGCAAAGCATAGATCGCTCCGGTCATTGTGAAAAAAATTGGATTTTCCCCACCGAGCAAGCAACTATTGATAATCAATAAAGTACTTTTCTTTGCTCCAACACAGCTTGCATTCAAATTTTCTCACCACTTATTGGAGAAACATCATCGTATTAGTAACTAGGGCGCAGAACCGTGTTTGGCTCATCTGCTTGACTATATATTTCAGACGATTGTTTTGATCTTCTGCTTTGCCAGTACTGTTGCAACAAGCTTTATGTTTCATGTATGATGGTAAATCTAGTTGTACTCTGAAATATTATCAAATTTACATAAGATTGTAATGATTCATCAAAAATCTTATTTTGTGAACATGAAGGACAAACGCTTCAACCATGGCAGATGATTTTTCCACATCTTTTTTCCAATAAACACTGCAAGTATTACTACAATGTCTTTCTACCAAGCTAATTTTTTTTCACAGACACCAACAAGATGTTTCTTAGCATCTGGTGAAAATTGCTCCGACTGACTGCAATCTCTGAACACTTCAGCCTATCACTCCCTTTCAGATCCAAGATGTGCCGACGCCGGTCAGAGTAATGTAAAATTAATCTTGACAGTTTATATTTGCCTGCCAAAACCTGCTCCCTAAATTCCCTCAAAGCTGCAATTAAAAACATCATGTTACTAATTGATGAACAGCCTCTTAGTGAACAGCCTGCATTGAATTAAACATGGGGGGGCTTTTTTTTCCCGTTCCAGGAGTGTCGTGAAGGATGTTTGTTAGACCGAGTAGAGGATGTACTGCAATTTGCATCAGAAATGTAAATTTTCTCTCCTGATAAATAGGTTAGGCTGTTTGTCACATGAATATAAGGAAGGAAGTGAGATCGTCTTCGAGGTGTCGGAAGGGAGCAAGGCAGAGAGAGACAGAGGGCAAGCAGAGAGAGAGAGAGACAGAGAGAGAGAGGGAGAGGGATGGGGGAGAGTGATAGCGTTTCCTTTGGTTGCCAGCTGCACTATTATTGCAGATGGGGTCTCAGCACTGCCGTCCCTTTGCCCCTGATGCCCTGTGATTGCTGCCACACGGGCGGCTGCTGCTGCTTTTCGTGCCAGCAGCAGGTGTGATGGCACAAAGGTGAGAAATCCATCTGAATGTCACGCAAAATGAGAATTAACACCGCAGTCGGGAAACATTCGAGCCCTGATCATGACATTGAATCTATTTCAGAACTCGCATGTGATCCTACGTGGCGTCTTGTTAGTCTGTTGCATGTTTCTCTTTTTTCCTCCATGACTGATTCGTAAACATGGCGTATATGAGAACGCTGTCATGACCAATGCTGAATCAACTGACTGTGGTTCACTCAGCACGGACTTCATTAGCGTTTTTCGGTTTATTCCTCTGTTCAACTTAATGATCCCCCCGTGCCATCAAACATGACAGTAAACATGACTTTTTTTTAGCTGCGGCAATTTAATGAGGATAAACTCCTGAAAGACACACTGTGCTTATTTTGCCAACAAAGGACGAACCAACAAATTGAGCAACTAACAGCAGAGATCATCTGGCTGCGACAGAACAAGGTAATTTCCTCATGGGGAGGTAGAAGCCAAAAGAGCTAAGAGGGGATTTAATACTGGATCTGCATCCGCCGAAGAGCCAAACACATCTACAGATGAACGTTATTGCTGCGTCGTCTGCTGGACGAGCAATTAGGCGGCCGCGTGCTAACGAGTCCGCAGCATCAACATGTATGTCCTTGTGATGTTCACAGCTTGTTTACACTGGCCCTCAGATAACGCAGGTTAATGGGAGATTTTTGGCTGATCACAGCCTGGATTACAGTAAATAACAGATTTAAGCAGGTTTTGGAGAGCTCTGAGGAGAAGGGGGAAAAAAAACTGGAATAACGAGAGTTTAAAAACGAGGCAGTCAGAAACCGATCTGCAAATTAGGTCAGTTACTATAGGTCAAGGTAGCAACCATTAGAATAACCAATGAGCATAGAAAACCTACTATTGATTCCTCCTGATTTAATAGTCTTCCCAACCGTAAACAGTGTTTAGAAAAGTAAGAATATATATTAAGTAGAGACACAATGCTTCCAAAAATATTGATTTTTCCGAGCGTCAAAATGCTAATTTCTGAACAGCACACTTGTTCGCATACGTTTGGGCTGTGACCTGATTTCCTTTTGCCTCCATCAAGCGTTTTCACGCTGTACTTAAACACACAGACAGACACGCGCGCGCGCGCGTGCGCACACACACACACACACATACACACACACCCACACACACACACACACACGCACACACACACACACACACACACACACACACACACCTGCCCTGGACTTTTGCACTGTACTGTATAATCGTCTCCCACTTGATTTTGTTACACAACCTTCTGGTCTTTTTTAGTGACACAAATACGGCGCCATATGTTGGCAATTAGACCCGATCTTGTGGTGCGCCAGAACTCACTTTTATGCACAAGCTGTACTGAGGTGTAGCCACAAAGTTGTCATGAGTACGCAAGTCATTTTGAAACGTTTCATATCGTCAATCACCTGTAATCAAATGTCCTTACATATGTTTTTCTAAGGGTTTAAAAATGATATCTTGGCCACCAAATTCTTACAGTGGGACCAACATATGCATCCTATTATCCTCAATGATCGCATTCTGCTGCATGCCACTGTGAAGTGCGTCTTAACAGCCACTCATATAAAGCAAAAGTGAAGTCAAAAATTCCCGTGGCATTTTACTTTGTCACTGATGATTTGTGAAATGCCATCAAAAGACCTGCTGCCGCTTCAGCTTCACGTTCCCCTCCGTCTCCCCCTCTCCAGCCTCCACCATTTACTCCGCACTTCCTGCAGCATCATTCTCCTCCGCCTGGCCCGTCCCATTCTCTGTAACTACCATCTACAAGCAGCCGGAAGTCACGAGCTGACCCATTTATGGATGAATCCAGCTGAAGGGGTGAGGAAAGTCCACGAAGGAGCCGCATGGATTTTCTTTCAGTCCTTCTGCGCAGAATCACCTCGTCCAAACCCAGCAAGCCCGAGTGAACACATGCGATGCTAAAACCCACTAACATATTGTATGAAAGTCCCCCAAACACACACACACACACGCGCTGTTACACACATAAGTACTCGCATACCCATAGTAGTAATGGCCTTTCCTGTAATTACAGTCATTTGTCAAAAGCGCACCTTGATTTATGGTCAAATTAAAAATACACCGGAAAAGAAGCTGCAGGTCCTGGTAACTCCAGCTACAGAAGGTGATTAATGCTGTGCCATTACAGGCGTGAGAGTGGCATGATCCGGATATGAACCCCGCCATGCAGAGCGAAATGAGGAGGAACATCAATCCGGGCAGCCGCAGGAGCTGGACCGCAGACTCCTCGTGCTGTGGGTGGCTGCTCAGAGTGGCACTGGTCAAGGTGGCGGTGGTGGGTGGGAAGCAGAGCAATGGGGGGGGGGTCACGCTATAATTAGAAAAGTGAGGCAGAAATGATGCAGCTTTTTCAATTCATTGCAAAGACGAAGGCTGCTTTGCTTTTTGTCTATGCAAGGCAGCGCCTTCATTTCTGATTAATGCTCCCAAAATGAAAGTTTGTTAACGGTCAATGAAGCCCAGCGGCATCCTTGATTGGGAACATCGGTAAACGTGAATAAATTATGGTTGTAAAATCCAAAGTTGTGAGCCGATTTCTGACTTTTTTCGTAGATTTACTGAAATATGAAAGTCGTTCCTCGAACCAAACTGAAGGAGGGAGTTCCTCAGTAACGTTACAAATGATCTGACAGGATGTGCTGGTTCGCACCTCATAAAGCAGTGAGCAATGCATCTGGTGCGCTCTCCATGGAAGAAAAAACGGACGCACAGTGACAATGTCCTGCATGAACAGATACATTTGGATGAATCATAGCTGAGGAAGTAAGCAACCTTTAACGCCGCAAATAAATCACCAAACTCATCTTTGATATGCGGCATGATGGACGGTGTGACGAGAGACGAGTGTGTGGGCTCGAGTGTGTGCAGTGTTCGCCCCGCGACAAATCCCTCAGCCGTTATTGCAGACTCTGAGGAGGAAGGACAGCAAACTTTATCACCGAAACTTGGCGAGTCGAGCGGGAGAGAAGTGAAAATAAAAAACAGATGAGAGAGCTGTTCCGTTTGTTCGATTTATCTAAACCCGCTCGCCTCTATCAGAATTCGAGTACTTTTAAATTGCCTCATTGATAAAGTCGGAAGAAACACTGGCAAGAGACAAGAGCCGCGCCGGTGAGGAGATCCGCCGAGCTCAGTGCAGCTAATGTGCCTCAGGCCCGGTGCCAGCCGGGAGAGCTTTGTGTCCACGAGCTGCTGCCGAACATGAAGTGTGTGTGGGGGGGGTTTACGGCAAGTAATGCCAAGCCTGGAGAAGACCATCTCCTCAAGGTAATCTTTTTTAAGTCAATTCGTAAGAAATGCTTAATTAAAGAGTGTGAGCGGTGCTATAGAGAACACTAAAGGCTGTCATGTTTTGGGGAGTAATCATATTTAGTGGTGGGATTGTGGAAAGCCTTTACAGAACCATGGTCTTGCTCTGCAGGAACCAGATAAGGTGGCTCTCCTCATTTCTTCTCCACATTTATCAGCTGTCAACTCACAACGCCCCATAGCAGCCCAGCGCGCCACAAATTCCAAACTGCATTCCCTACCAAGGTTTGCATAAATTACGAGACTGCCATGACTTTATGTGACTGCGTCTTGTTGGGAAAGAAAAGAAAAAACCTTCCTCCAACCTTCAAGTGTTTATGAAGAAGTCCAATTCTTGCACAGTAATGACATTACTGATCCGATGAAGCGCTATTATTTCTGACGGCCTGCCGACTTGGTGACAGCAAACTCCATCAGTTTTACTGCCGTCTCTGAGAGGGTAGCGACAAGGCGAGAAACAAACAAGCTTGCAAAGCTAAGGTGAGCTATAACGGCACCTCAAAATCAATACATCTCATTGCTGTATTTCTCTGCGTTGTGGCAGAACCGACAGGGAGACGGTGGCGGGAAAATAAACTATTAAAGCAACTTTTCAGAACCGAAAATCTAATTTATCTTTCAGTAAATGTCATTCACTGCCTTGGTTGCTTGATGCGACTCGACCCTGTGGAGTTGTTTGGTATTTGAAACGCCCCAAAGAAATGTGGTGCCCCTTTTATTCTGGAGAAATAACGAAGCGGCTTTCTTGAATCTCTTTTAAACTAAAGCCGAGGGACGGCGTGTCCAACTGCCACCCTCGCTGAATAATAGATGTAAAAGATCATTTCCTTTATTTTGTACCATAAATATAACTGCATGATTATTTTTTATTCAATTTGTTACTCAGTTAAATTTACATTTCGCACAATAAACCATCTGTTGAACCAGAATCTATATGACATTTTTTCTTGAACGTATCAGAACTGCTGTTCCTTGAAATTAAAACAATAATGAAGCATTTTATTCATTGTGCGTGATAGAATTTTTTTCTATCTCAAATTCACTCTGTTCAGGGTGAATTTTCAGTGTTTGTTTTGAGGTTTCATGCTCACACGTTGAACATTTGCTGGTGGCCAAACTCATGAGCTGAAATTATTGACTTTATTCTACCTTTCCTTATTGATAAAATGGGGTATAGCTAATATTCGGTGAAGCAAGTCCTGCTGTTGTGATCAACTTTTAACTTTAGGCCACGTTCAGTCCAAAAAAAACCCTGAAAACCTCATTAATATTCATACAAAACCTTTTCACCACCAAAAGAAGTAAAACTTCTCTACAATGTGCAGGAGTATCAATCAGGAGATATGATTGGTAGAGTAAAGGTAGGGTGAGGTAGGGCACCTGAAGCCAGCAGACCGAACACGTCGCTATCTCAAGACATCGACACTGACTTTGACTTTTTAGATTCTTTGAAACTGAATCGTTTCATTGTTCATGCATATCTTGTTTTTTATCATTCAAAGGACGCTGGAGGCGATCCCAGCTGATGTGGGGAGAAATCAGGGGACATAGTGGACAGGCTGTCTGTCCATCAACAATGAAAGAGACACATAATCATCCCCCGCACACACACACACAAAGAGTTGGGAGTTGTTAATTAACCTTGTATGCATAATTTCAGACAAAGAAAACAAACTGAGGACCTAAAGAAAAAGCCGAGGCCTTCTCACTGAGAAGCAGGAGCGGGACCCTCCGACGTGCTTTTAAGCTGCATTTCTTTTTATGATTGAATGAGTAAATAGAAAAAAGTCAAATCAAACAAAAAACTGACAGACTAAAATGTACAGTCAAAGTGATAAATTAGGAGAAAAACAAACAAACAAACAGTGAGGCTGGTTGGAACACGGGAGAGAGAGAGAGACGGTGTCTGTTCGCCCGCTGTGTATGAATGCATTTGTTCCTCAGATGCGGCCATTAGCCAAGATGGATGTCCTTGAACCCGGGTCCACGCCAACAGGTATCTCTCACTAACAGACCGCCCTTCCGCTGGTAATTACACAGGGAGGTCTACAGCAGGTGGCACCGGGCTGAGCAGAATTTACATAAATCTGCATGTGTCACTGGGCCTGGCTGCAGCCTCTGGCACTCTGTGAATCCCGCTCACACACAGCAGATGATTTGTTCAAATTTACAACCCCCCCCCCAAAAAAAACTCTGGTCAAAGGGGGTTGCTTCGCACTGAGACCTGCATATACGAGTGAATGCATGGAATTATTTGACTTTCCCTTTCATTCTGCTTCCAGACCTGACAAGCACGTATATGCGCGCACTCACTGCATACCGTTATTTTGCTTTGATCACAGTGATAAAGCTTCTTCAAGCTGGCTGATTCATCCAAGTATTACAGAGCAGTCATTAACATAATCACACAGTAGATACCAATTACGCAGCCTTTTTTTTAGGGGGGGGGGTGAATTGTGAATGCAGAAATCAGATTGCCATTTGTTTCCTTTGTAGTTTCTGTGTTTCGCATATTTTCATCATATTGTTATTGATGTTTTTTTCCTTCTGCAAGCTGTTCAGCTCCAGTACCTGCAGAAGCACGGTGCCTGTGCAAGTACTTTGAACATTTTAGCAACACTTGAGATGATGGAAAGCCCCATAAAGGGGGGAACCATCCTCTTGCAGAGAAACCAGTTGTAAACAGAATGCATATGAGCCTCAACTGCGTGGGCGTCTCAGATTTTACCCTATAATACTCAAGACAGGCCTTTTATGCGTGCGCTGCATGTGAATGCATGCGCGCGTGTGGCCACCGGCGTGGCTTATACCTCTGTCTATAAGAAGCAGTAAGCAGTGGGGACCTCCCATGGTGAAAGGGGTTTCTGCTGACAGGAGCATATTCAAGGTAATGGAACCACTCTGTTGTTCCAGTGCAGAGCACCAAAGCAGAACTGAGTTCTGTCTCCGACTACACGCATCGCTGAACCTCCAGATGACAAAATGCCTCGCTGGCTGACCGAATCAAATACAATAAAGCCGAAAGAGGAGAAAGAAGATTGAAGGCCCAACTCTAAGATTTGTCATATTTTGCTGTCTTGGCAGGAAAGTATGTATTTTCAATTGGAAAAGCTGTCCGTCAGTTGAGTGGCACACAATAAAAGTTTGTTCTGTATAGGAACCCCCTCTGCAAGCACTGCATGACACATCAGCCATAAAAAGGGAAGCAGATGTGTTACTCCTGTGTATAAAGAACACGCAAAATATGTGCACGTCGCAGATGCAGGAAATTCTATTGTACCACTGTGGACTTTTAATGTGGCAAACAGTTGGTTGAAGCACAGCAGGACGTAATAAATCAAATAAACAAAGAGGATGAATAATGAAAAAGCAAAGAAAAACATGTCCTCTCAATTAATGACAGAATGCAATCAAAAAAACCTATAAATTATTCCAATCTGAATTTACATATTTCTATTATATTTCATCACATTGTGCAAATTAGAAAAAAAAAACAACTGAGTGGGAAAGTGGATGAATTATTCACCAAATAAATTCATAAAAAACTAAACGCAACTGCAGAGTAAAACCACCGGTAGCTGAAAGCTGACAGTTTCAGCTGTAAGATGTGCCGGCAGCTGCAACTCAAACAGAGTGAAGGAAACCATGAATTGTCCTTGATGTCTATGAAGGCATACCAGAGCTGCATGAAGTACATCTGACGTCCTTCTCCTATATGTGTCGTGCACATAAAGCGCGCAACCAACAAGCGACGTAGAAGGCAAAACTCTAGCCTCTGTGTATTTCAGAGACAACATGGTACTAATCAAGTGGGATGCTGCATTGTGGAAAGGAACCACAACAACTGAAGGGCCTCTACAGGCAGTTGATGAAAGCTGAGAGGCAGCACAAAGGGATGTTGGCATTGCTGGGAAACTGATGTCAAAACACAAGGCAGCAGGAGAAGGTGGAGGGAACTCTGAGCACAAGAAGCTGGTAAAATCCAAGTCACAAACACTCCGTGTTTACCGAACAAGCACCGACCACCTGACCAGACACACACTTTTCAAGAGCTAAGAGCAAATTTCGACGATGTTTTGCGACAGTCAGGGGTGCAACCTTATTTTTTTCAGATGAGTAGTTTTCCTTGTTTTCTTCCCCAAACTTTCAACCTGAGGTGAGCTGCCAAAATATGTCACAGCTGGTTGTAAACGAGGCTTAACCCCAGGGAGCAAACTGGACTAATATGTGGTCTGGAGTTTCAGTGCGCAGCATAATGTGTACAGTCTGATTTGTGACTGCTGTAACAACAAGAGAACAACTTATGGCTGGCTCAGATACGTCACCGAGTCTCCGTGACATCGACTCCTCGGCTTCGAACTACGCCACCGATCTTCCAACTTCCTAAATCTTCAACGCTTGTGATTATGAACCTGCTGAGATCAAACACACTCTTCGGCATGCAGAGGAAAATACAACTCAGGGGGCTGCTGGGGACTTAGTTCTGCAGAAGGCTCAATCGACTCAAGCATGGTAACTGGTGTTGCGGGGCTGAAAAGCCCCAGCAAGATAGTCGCAAGGCGACCACACATGCTCATGAGAGCATGTCGTACTGTGCAGGCCGAAGCCGTTTTCAGTGGGGAAGAGAAAAAATAACTCATTTGCAGCCACAAATTATATTGTTGTTGTTGTTGTTGTTGTAGAGCAGAAAGAACCACTTTCATCCTGAGTTTATAACAAGCATCCACATGTGTTTTAATGAATAGGGAACCTGAAACAGCCCACACACTCGTGCCTTCACCTTGACCTGCAGAGAAGTTGTCTTCGCTTGGCTGAGATTACTTCAGCTGCTGTTGGAATCCTCAGGGGACAAACACACACTGAATCCGTGCGAGGGTCGACACAACACATTTAGATTGACAGTACGCCACTGAGCTGGAAGCCATCTTTTGGGGGGGGGGGGGGGTCACACTGACCTTGCATGAGAGGTTGACCTTTCTTGAAAGGCCCGCTGTACGCCACCTGGTAGTTTTTGACCTGGAAGCCAGGCACACAGCCCCCATAACCTCCATCCTCTTGGCCACCGACATGGGCAACCTGCAACAGGAGACAAAACAGTGGTCAGAATAACAAACAGCAACACAAGTGCGGGTAATCCTGACAGGCAATAGAAAAGGAGCACTTGAATAACTTGTCTTCATTACAGCTAAATATACAACTGAGGGATGGCAAGGGGGAAAAACCGACGTGATAATAATCAACCTGTCTACCTGCAAAGACTCCTCATCTATTGAGACGCTCCATTAGCTTAGCATTGCCATTTTATACTTCTGCCGGAGTTGAAACAATTTGTTTTAATAGATACACGACACTTCCTTGGTTCCTTTTCCAACTTTTCAAATCAAAACCTGGTGCCTGCTTTCAGATAACTATGGGGTACAAGCTGGTTTTTCACCTTGCTACATTCACTGGCCAGACAATTATTCAACGAAGGTAACTTTTATTCCCCCCTCTTCCTTTGTGAAGGTCAACATGCCATTTTCTTGTTATTTTCAAATTTTGCAATTCAAATTCAAACAGACTAAAAAAAAAAAAAAAACACAGCTACACGATCTCCCTTGACTTTTCATCCGCCAATTTCTCTCCCAAAAAAAATCACATTTATTCATTTAGCCAAAAAAATGCAGATTGAAAAAGAAAGGACTGTAACCCCAACTTTGCAAAAGTACTCTTCTTCAAAAAGGGTTGGGGTTCCCATGGAAACAGACAGGTGAGTGGTGTGCTTCAACTGACTCTCAGATAAACACTAAAAACATCCTTCAGGTAGCAACAGATCGGAGCAAAAATAAACCAGTTTTGTACAGGTACGTGATGCATGAACTTAAAGGACGGCCCTCACGCTGTTTCTACCCGGTCATGTTCTTATTTACCGCATCACATTACATAAGAATCTGCACTGAAACCTTTATGACAATAATAATGGTCTTTACAGCTCGCATGCCATGGCCAAGTGACATTATGAGAAGTGCATGAATACACCGTGAGCTGAGGTAAATATTAATGCTATGTTCTTTTAATGCTACAGTTAAAGGTTCACTTGGTAAAGAATCCTAGAATAAGTGCGTCCAGCGTGGGAAATTATTTACATCACGTCCATCCATCACATTCTCTTCAAGCACGAAGCTGATTTCAGGTTCAGAAGGACTTTAGTAAACTATGACCTATAATTGTAACACAACTATAAAATCAGTTATATGCAATGGCAGGTAGTAATTGAAGGGAATGTATCTGAAACAGTGCAGTGCGCACAGCCAGTCGGTGTGGTATGCGCGTTGTCTGGACTTGAACAAGCTTCTTGGCACAGGAAAATCCACACACCGACTCGTTACCATGGCTTCTGAGAGGACATTGCATGTGACGTGCATTCAGTTCTTGCAGACTTGCTGTGAAATCAGCTGTGCTTGCGACTTGCCTCGTGCTAACCCAATCAGTAAAAACCAGCCCCAAAACATGGCAGTGTGTCTGAAAGGACTTGCCGTTTGTTCACACAAATAACAGAAGCTTGTTGTCCTTGGGGAGACAGAGTCCCAACATCAGTAATTAATACATGCTCTCGCTTTTCTCTCTCGTACAAACGAACCACACTCACCACGCAAGGGAGGAACTCAATATGATCCAAAAAATTCAAAATGAATAACAGACCTCTGGAGCAGTCTCGGCTGCTTTTTATATATATCTTGGAGGGTGCAGTTGGGGGCTGCATTGTGATTTAAAGGTTAGCACTCTTGTCCCCTTTCAAGGCTGAGTGCCCCCCCCCCCTTCTGTTATAGACATGGCACTTGAAGAAACATGCTTGACGTAGGAGAACACTTCAAAAGCCAGTTTTGGCTTTCCACTCAATTAAATTACAAACAAAACAAATTAGAAGTTGACCTGAATGTATGATATTTGCACTGCTGTGACGAGGATCTCGAGTGTAGCGATGGCCTGCAGCTCTGGGAGACTTTGGCACAGAGCCGAGAGGCAGAAATGCTGCTCAGAACGTCTCATTTCTCGAGGTACAAAATTCAAGCCTGTGGAATAATGAGAGGGTTGTGTCCTTCAAAGGCCGGAGCTCTCAATTTGAGACGGTTTCAATTATGATGTAAAAATGTGTGCATGTATGATTTCCTGTGTCTATCCAAACTGTCAAATAGAAACCATGTCCTCTGTCCGCTGTCAGCTGGGATCAGCACCCACGAGGTGGCCAGAGCAAATGAAGCAGGTCCAAAAGCAGGCGCATTCGGGCTGTTCTTTGGTTTTATATCACAAATGTCACCGTGCATGTTGCACGCAGTCCTGAACATGGCGTGAAGCTTTCCGAGAACCTCTGGACTCTCAAGCTGGCAGCCACCGTCTGAACATCGCACTGCTATAAATGTTTGAAAGACAGCTTCTTGCATTCAGCAAAGAGGACCGTGACCTTATCTTGCATAATGAGAGACACGGCATCAATCATGTTTATAGGGAGGTGAATAGCCGTCGCCTTAACACATGCTTCATAACTGCTCGCCAATCCCGGCTGAAGTAATGATATATCTGAGGAGAGCGAGCCCCATACTGAGGGGCATTATTCATCTCATCAGAGAAAAGAGGTCAAGAGATAAGAAACCACATGCTCCTCATGCACTGGCTACTTTCTATCATCGTTATATAATTCGAAGAATCAGAGGAAGATTTGCCTGCCTTGCAAAAAAAACACACATGGATGCCGAAATACTGAAAAAGGGAAGCTTGATTATTTTAGCAAACAAACCTAATCCGAATGATTTACTGAAAACACCCCCATCCCTACAGGATGTAGGTCAGCTTAGCATTGTGTGCCGGGGAGATGATTAGTGACACACTGCACAAAAGCAGCGAGGGAGAAGGCAAAGAAATGTATTGGTCATTAATAGATCCTGTCAATAGTGGAACAAGGTTACTGTATGCAGGACAAAGTGGAATGGGGAGGATAAATGAAACCATGGCTTAAGTAGCAGAAACAATCAATTGATTTTCCTCCTACCTATGAAAAATGCTGGTGTGCAATGTCGCATTGTTGTGTGGAAATACTGCAAGTTGATAAAAGGATTAAAGAAACAAAAAAAACACCACCACACTATTTTTTTGCAAAATACACAATACAAGCCAGATACGGCTGGATTATCCTCAAACAGTGGGTGGTAATTAGATGCAGTATACAGCACAGCAAACACTGTACATATCTAGCGAACAAAGGCATCTGTCACAATTGTCTTCCAGTGACATCTCGCCAGCTAATCCCTGCGCTGCTTGTCCCTTTCTGCGGTAACTCAATGAGACATATCCAGTCATCTATTAGCTACAGAGTTTTCATTCCCAACAAGACTGTGGGAGGCTGCCGATGCTTAAAAAGTGACAGTGGATCAGGAGGTGGGCACAACCTGGACGGGTCACCGGTGAACCGGAGACAATGATTCTTACATTCACAAATTAAACTAACCATGCAGGACTTTGCTCCATGAGAGGGAAACTTGACATCGTGAGTAGTTTGACTGAAAACAATGACACCACAAAAAAAACAGCTACAATATAAGTTAAATGATGCTCGACACTTCCCCAAAACTAAATGAATAAAGTTTCTTTCCATCGCACCGAGCTCCTTCAGATCCTTTCAGCAAGTTATTTGCAAAGAGTGCCAAGATTTTCTTTTTCAGATGAAAAGGAACTCGTACAATAAGTTCTTATGCTAAAGACGCCATGGTAACATAAAAAATACCTTATTTTTTTACTGAGATTACGGAAGGTTATTTTATATCTGGGTCACCTTGTTCTCATTGACGCATGTGCATGGGAAATTGCACTGAAAGCTAGAGTAGTTAAATCATTGTAAGTACTCTCATAATTAGTCAGGTTTGCATCTCCCAAAAAAGTGCTTTTTCTTCTTCTCATAAGCTTGTAAAAGGCTAATTAAGTTTGTCCGTTTTCCACTCCGCTTGCATTGAATTGATTTCTTGTAGAATGTATTAATAAATTATATTTGAGATTCAAGCTTCAGGTTTACAGTTTTTATTTTTTATCTCAGGTAGCTTCTGTTTCCACTGTATTACCGTGTTTTTGATGGAGAAACACGTATCTGATTATCCAGTCACTAACTGGAGGGAGGTAGAACAAAGCACACTGACAATATTTCAGTTGCACAGTGGCCACAGTGCGGTTCTGCCCTGCTAAGTGGGAGACAGAGTCATTATTCCATCACTGCATCTTTATCCCAACCAGTTTAGGCTGTTTAACATCCTTGTTATAAAGAAAATTATGGAATGATTCCAGAGTTGAGGGCGATAAACTCTTCCAGACAATGTAAAATATATTTTACTGGATGATACATTATGTAAGTTACGAGTCGGGCCTGTCTATGGAGATGTGTCTGCATGATGAACAAGCTTTGGCAGACATTCAGCAATGGAGGTCATTACATGTAATGTCCCGGGAAAGTAATCACTGCACCCAGGGGACTTTCTGCTTTCCCTGCATGTGTCAAAATGTTAATTCACTTCTGTCAGAGGGCTTCCTGACAAGGTGGGACACGCCGCTTGTTGGTCCATAAACTCAGTAAGGTTGACGAAAGGGCCCACGGCCAGCCCGCGCAGCAAGGTTACATGGGATACACATGCAAATGCGGGGAAAAAGGACATTACCATATGCGCCCGCTCAGGTCGACACGCGCATTCACAGCGAGTGGGTACCTGGTAACACACCGCACACTACACACCTCCCTCAGCAGGACACAGCAACATGAACACCCATTTTAATGTCCATTAAGGGCAAAATATTACAATCCAGCCGCAATGACTCACAGTAGGACAGCAAAAGCATTAAGGCAACGCAATGTTAATGGCAATGTTGTTAACAAAGGGGACCATTATTGTGGGCAATATTCTCCATCAGGAAACCATTTAGGAATGTACTGCTCATGTGAAGGTTATATTATTCATGCATTACAGAATGAAAGTGAGGCTTTTTATCACTGTTGTCCATTTTTTTCCCATGGCAAAACACTTTAAAAAAATAAAAGCACGTGATCTCAAAGGATGCGGAGACACAATCATTTTGTTTGATTGGGCAGAACTGCTCAAGGACCCCATCAAGGACTTTGATCTCAAATGTTTTTTGGCCTTACTGGTTATTTAATGTGCAGCACAAGAATTAGTGTGTGCTGCACACAAACGTCCATATCGGTTTTCCAGAGAACAAGCATATGTGTCGCCTGAGGGCCCGATTCAAATTTTGACTATAAAGGACTATCTGTGACAAATGCCTGAATAAAAATGTGTCCTTTATATCGTTAAGAGACCACTTTTGACTCTTACAGGTGTCCAAATTCCAACAATGATACCAGAAGGCCTTTAACAATTCTCATAAAATTGCATCTCAAACCAGGGACTTTACTGCAAAATAACAGGCTAGCAAGTATAAATTATTCGTTAATGTTCTTTTTTTTAAATGTATCACAATACTTTTGAGAATATATTATCCGGTAATGAATTTTAATATGATTTACCTTCAGGCAAGTCGGAAGGCTGAAGCAATTCTCAGAATCTAATGTTATGATAAACAGCTTGGAGAACATGCCGTCATGTGTCAGAGTCACATCATCTGGTAGCTTGAGAAAAAAAAACGGATAATTAAGGAATTGCAATTGTTTGATAGATTGTGTAACCAAAATGTAAATGCGAGTAGCTGTTCAAGAGAATCATAATGGCTTTTGTATATTGATTTTCTGTAATTCCAGTTGTTAATATTGGATTCTTCAGGTAGACCAATGACTTCAGTCAAACCATTTTGCTGTCACTTTATATACTTATCTATCTATTCATTTCAATGTCAAGGCATCTTTAACATATCTAATTACTACAGTTTACAGCTTGTTTGTACGGGCGTTTTAAGACAGGATGTGGACCAAAAAGGAGCTCAATTTCTGACGAAAATAAAGGAGAAATAAAGCAGATAAGTGATCAGGGAAGCAAGAACAAAATGCGAGACTCACAACAAAGATAAAAGGATGGGGAGTAGGATAACAGGCCACAACGTTGACAAGACGAGATGCAAACTTTGATGAGATGCTGCTTAAAAAAATCCGGGAAGAAGCTACTCAATGACAGGAAAGGACACAAAAATAAATATAACTACAAGAGGAGAAGCGGTGAAGGAGGCCGAGGTGAGAGCTGAAAGAAACCAATGAAGTCAAATCGACAGAAGCAAGACAAGTCTCCACTTTGCAAAATAAAAAAAGAGGAAAAAAGCAAAAAACTGAGGAGACACGAGACATAAGACATAAGAGAACTGTGGGCATGGAAACAGACAGCGGGTCGGTAGAAGAAGCTGCCTTCCCCACTGTCAAGTTTGGGGTTAAGAGACATGCTGCACTGCTGCTATTAGGGGACCCTTGTTGTCTTGGTTACCATTCTACAAATGCAAATAGGGTCAGACAAAATTGGTCTTGGTCAGTTTGAACACAGTTGAAGTTAACATTGCGTTCACCTTTTCATTAACCCTTTACATGGCCGCTTTCCTGGGTGAGATTCAAAGTGAATCGTCCTTTTTTACCATTTATTAACATCATAGCCAGGGTTACGAATAAAAGTGATTGTTTACGTAATGAAAAGGAGAGAATCATTAGTCATGGTGCAACTGTGTTAGGAATGATCCTTGAAATAAATTGCGTATCTCAAATATACTTGGAGATAAATGTGCACGATCAATGCAGAATACAGTTGCAGGGACAAGAGAAGAAATCGGGCCTCATGTACGACCAGACGGTCTTGGATTAGATCGATTCTCAAAGCTTCAAAAACGTTTTTTCGTAAGGACTTTAATAAGTGAAAATAATTGATTACTGCATTTTTCATCTCCAGTATCTCATCCACCTGATGTGTTGGTCAAGCCATTGTGCAGTGATTGCTTCAGTGTGAGTTTGCCAGAGCCGAGTGCTGCACGGAGGGATGTAATGGTGCGCTTCAGGAGAAACAAAGAGCCTTCAGTGCATGAAAACAATATCTTATCGGACCGGAACAATTATCAGGCTCGGCAATGCTGGGCCCCTGGAAAACTCTGTATTATGTACCAGCTTAATGAGATGATGGACACAGAGCCGAGGAGATAAATAAATCTGCAGGCATTTACCAGCATATGTGGTGAATATGAGAGAGAGAGAAAGAAAGAGAGCGAGACAGATGTAAACTGTAAATAGAGCGGTAAGAGATAAGAGAGGAGTAGATATCCTGTCTGTTTCCCCATCATCATACGAGTCGTTTATTCTTTCTTTTTTTTTTTCAAAATAATACAACAGCTTATTTACTATTTCCTGGTTCTTCTTTCCAGAACCCTTCAAGTCACATTTTGGGAGTATTTTGGCAATATTCACAAATGTTACATGATTGAAATGTTTGTGGGTTACTTCAATCATTCAGTTTTGTAAGTGTACATCTATCATGCATACATACGTGTACATCATCAGGACCAAATCCTATACACAACTTCTCTTTCATCAGTCCTAGGTAAATGTACAGCAGCCATGCAGTCGTAAGTTAAGTGAGCACCAGTGTGAAACTGTATTACAGGACATAAAATATGCGTTTTGTTGCCTGTGTAGTGTTGCTTTAGGTAACATGTCTCTTGGTCGTTTTTTAATTCATCTACTTTGAAATCTGGGTCCTTTCTAGATGAAATGACATGAGAACAAAACAGCAACAAAACAAAAAAAAACATCCTGTGACTGGCACAGCTTGTCTTTGTGTGATGCAGCACATCTCCACATGATGCGAAAGAAGTCCTGACTGACAAGGTATGAATCAGCGGTTGAGTGTTAAGAAGGTAAAGAAGGAACAAATTACCCAGAGCAGAGAGCACTGGGGCCATCTTCACAAAGAGGCACTTCTGCATCCTTGCATTGAAAAACAGACCTACTAATGCTCTTCTGGCTGGTTATTTGTAGAAACCAATATTTTGGTGACTGCACAGACTGTGAAAAGAACGATGTACTCGGCTACTTCACACAGGATGTACTCGAGGAGAAAACCAGCATTAGTACAACCACTCCAAACTGCAATGTTCACCTTTGCCAGTGAGCACAAAAAGATTTGACCGGGACCACCACACCATGTCGGCTGTGAAATATGAGGTTGTATGAGTGCAAAAAGTGAAGAGGAGGCAACTTTTTTCATCGTGAGCACTATTAATGCAGTTTTTGTGCCCTCATCATTAGAAAAAAAAAACAATAATCATCAAACTTGTGTAAAGAGGCCAGCCTGCATGCTGCGAAAAAATACAAAATAGTTTCTACAGTTGAGGGAATAAAAAGCCTTGCAGCTGTGCACCTTATGTCAATGACCCAAAGTCAATAGGACTCAGTCTGGAGGAGATTGAAGTGCTGGAGTTAAAGGGTCCAGCAAAACACAGCCCTCAAGCGGAGAGCAAGCAACACAAATGTGGAGGAAGAAAATTTACCACATTAGCATGGCCAGATTGGTGCCAGGCAGTTATGAGCTGCTAATGGGAGAATCTAACAAAAACACCAAAAATGAAGCTTGAGCTAGATAATCCGGTAAATTAGGAAGTCACTCAGTACCACACTAACTTCCCTGTAAATAACAAGCTCAAACAAATAGAGAAGCTCTACAACATAGATGAAAGTTCATAAAAAGGTGTGAAAAATGGAAGAAACCGTGAAAGAAAGAGGGAAAGAGGTTTGTTGGGGAGAAATAAATAAGGCCCATCTATTGACAAATACTTGGAGTCCAAGTCTTGAGTCTAATGCTAACTCTGAAGCACAGCCAAAAACTGCTCAATCAGAAAGAGCAATCCACAACACTTCACTTGCAGCATCACACCGTCTATGAGGTCTTCTCCAAACACTGAGGTGAAAAGTGCAACGAGTTTAAGAAAGCAAATACACACCACTGGCAGCACAAGGTCAGTGATTCGAAAAAGGTTGAGAGTGAAAAGTTTAGGAACTGCTTGTGCACAAATGAGGACGTAGCATTATTGAACAAAGTTGGAAAGAAAGAAGAGGAAAGGTCTATTATCTGACTTTCCTCCTGCTGCCACTGAAGCTATTAAGTCAGGGGGGTGGGGTCAGGGGGAGAAGCAGCAGCAGCTCATAGTCAAATGGGAGGAGCAACAGCAGGTCAGCTCATTGCTTGAGAGCTTGACATCTGATTCAGTTCAAGTGTGAAGGACCAGTCAGGTGATTAAGGCAATGACTTGGGAGAGCACACAGTAAATGTCACCTCGGGTGGAAATCGATACCGCCTCAAGAATCCACAGTGCATCAATAGATAGAGATGGAGAGGGCCACTATGGCTGATATTTACTGAAGAGGGGGAGGAAAGGGTTGAGAGAGAGGCAAAGGTAGCTGTTAGTGAGGACAGTGTAAGTGAACAAGCACTTTGTGCATGCACAATCAAATATGAAGGTATGATGGGCCGAAAAAGAAGGTGGGGAAAGTTTCTGCTGAAGCCTGTGACTTTCACTCTGCCTAAGGTTCGTTTCATTTTGCGTCACTTGAGACAGTTTGGTCTAAACTCCTCATTCATTTCTCTCCCTGCTCAAAAACAAACAGAGGACACTAAAAGCAGTTATTCTGTGTTGTTCTCCAGCTCTTTCTTGAGTTCTTGAGAAAAACTTGTCTAACAGTTTGAGGTACGCGTGTAGTTGCACCAGGTGAAGCAGTCAGTCGTACTGTACTTCTGCATTCTGTGTGTTGCTCTGTGCATGCCTGCCTGTGGGTTTTATTACGTGTGTGACCACTGCAGTGTATCGGTATGCGTCTCCAAGAGCGATCGATCCACAGGGAAAGCTTGCATCATGCATGGATCCTGCCTTTTTGTGTGAGAGAGTGTGCCTTTGCAAGTTTTGGGGAGTGTGTTTGTGTGTCCTTGTTTGTCTCACCTTGTTGGGTTTTTACTGATGTCGGGGACTTAAATCTTTTTGAAAACTCACATTACGGAGGGTTGTTGCCCTTGTGGGGACAACCAGCAGAACCACATGAAGGACAATAGATATTTTTTCTTTTTTTTTTTAACACAAGTTTTGAGGTTCGACTTTGTTGCGTTTCAGTTGTCTCATAAATCAGAATTTTATGACTGAAGGAGGTCATTTCCTCGTTGTGGCATTCTCGATGGACCTTCAAGGCCTGACAGAAATTGGACAGGATAGTTCTTTTTCTGCCGATAAAAGAATATACCACAAAAGATGATGTTACGTGTCAATAACAGAAACATAGCCACTCAGCCCCAACTTCATCAGTCTATTGTAGAGCTGCAAATCAATATAATGGCCCGAATACTTCCAGGTGCTATAAAAACAAGATAAAACACTATCGATACTAACAAGGCAAAGTGCCAGGAGCAAATTCACAACTTGACAAAACAATGGGAAAGCAATCTAATGGTGGGTTCAGGTGGTGCTACTGTAAAAGCTGAGGTTGGGGAAGGAGCCACGGATGGCTGTGTGCAGGAAATTGTGAGGAGGCAATGCATTATCCTGAAAAATGAAAACACAGCAGGAGTGAGTCTGAGTGTCCTTGCATGTCTTTGTGTCCCTGCATTCATGGCGGATAGTTTGCCAACATTGTACCTATCACTCTGCCAGGACCCTGACATTTCATCCAGCCACCGTCTCATCCTCACCGCTCTACATTTGCCTTTCCCCCTCAATCTTGCAAGGCGTCTGTCACCATCAAGGCAAATGTCAGTGCACACACCTCGGTACGAGTCTGGCTGACCTGTCCGGGACTGACTACACCCAGAGCCCCAAAAGAAAAGCCAGAGAAGCCTTGCACACGAGCGAGAATCAATCAGGCCGGGCCTCAGACACCTGCAGCTGGCAGGTTAGCCGGGCATGGAGCACCTGAGTCATGAAACCATCTGGTTGCCGGCCCAGACCGCCGATCCTTGGCCACACCTGCTGGGTCTGTAAAACAACACTGAGGCAGTAAACACACAGCCACACCATGGAGGAGGAGCAGCCAAGCGAAGAGACAGGAAAGAGAGAAAAGAGAAGAGAGAGAAAAAAAAGTGCCTCTGCTGCTGGTTGGTTGTTGTCACTTGGTGACTGCAGCATTCAGATAGTAATAAAGGATGAAGCAGAGAGGCAAAGGGAAGAGGTGCTGGGATATGGTGATATAATGACAAAGAGAGTTGCCAAGAGAGATATGCAGGAACAGAACATAAAATTTTCAGGTGCTACAGCATACATTAGAACTGCACTCCAGGTATAATACAGAAATGAATTAGCATTCAGCTCAGCTCGTGTCCTAGAAATACAAAAGCTCCCACAATAATGCATAATGTGAGAAGTGTATGTTACTGTTAAATTAGCTGAGAAACACTCCAACAATACCTCCAAATTGTGTTTGGGCTGACGGTAACATAAATATTACACATACTGCCAACAATGCAAGGGTTTAATTATATGTCTCAGTTAGCTCTAAATCTCTACAACTGCTCATTTGAATGTGAAGTGTCAAGCATTTCCATTAAGACCTCTCAGTGAAACAAAGAGTGAAGGGACGACCATGAGGACAATCTTAGAGTATATCAACTTTTTAGGGACAAGAGTGTCAGTTTGTCCTCTGTGATGATATTTGAAATTTATTACTTATTTTCAATTTTCGAGACACTGAAAAAAAAATTTCACAGAGAAACAGATGAGCAACTGCAAACATCTGCAGCCAATTTAAAGACACACAATAATCCAAAAAGTAAGAGTTGTAAACGAAGTAGAATCCAGGACCAAGTAAGCCAAGAGAGAGAGATACATGCAAACGCCATACCAAATAACTCTGATCCTAAACTAAAACAATGTGTTTTTGGTGCATTCAAACCGCTAACGACTGCGACTCCAAGCAACCCTGGTATTAACCTCTAAATTAAAACAAACACCAGAACTCAGCAGTTTACTCAACTTATTCATTCAGTTCAGATCCGAACTTTGTGGCAGTGACCAAGACGGAGGACTGAATGAATTCAACTTATTAAACTAAAGCCTTTTTTCCCCACCACCACAGTACAAGTACAATAACCTCTTGTACACCAGTAGCACGGACAAGGGCTCGTTTTTAAGCTCAATTTTAATTGCAAATATAGTATCTTAGGAATGACAAAAAAAGAGTCGATGATGTTGGGAAGCAGGGAGAAAAAATATTCATAGGAAAATGTCAACTGTTGGAAAAAGCATGTGCATGAAACCAAGTGCGTATTTAACAAATTATTTGTATTCATAGATCCCCGAGTTGGATCCGAGCTGAGCAGACAGAAAGCACGTTTCCCTGGCACATCACAAGCTGTGCCTCCTACAAAGCGAGGGGACAACAGTGAATTGGCCTGATGACTCATTGAAAGCATCCAAAGAGCTTCCTGGCACCGGCCACCACCGTGTGTAATGAGGACCTCTCCTGCTCCGCGATGAAAGTGATTCGACTTTGAAACTTTTAGTGTTGCGATTTATTCAAGCAGGCGGGTCCCATTGCGATGCAAATCCAACATCCCTGGGGGGGTGTAGAGTTGCGTGGTAAGTGAGCTGGCGTAACCCTGACAGTATCATTTCCTCACCGTCAGTCTGCTCAAATCCCTTTTCTAGTTGGCAAGCTTGTCAATACCTTCACCTCACACACAAACGCACGCTCAAGACACAAAGACGCACACACCAGTGCTCACTTCACTGCACAGCAATGGGAAAAGAGGTGTGAAGTGAGGGACTGGAAAACAACAGGAGCGTCAGCTGCAGGCACCAGCTGCTATCCAGCAGAATTCATTTGAATGCACTTTATTTTTTCCCCCTGTTGGGATTTGCCGTGTCAATCTGAGCACTTTTGGCTTTATCTAGATGGCATGTTCATTCACCTTGAAAGGGGTGTTTTGTCTAATAGCCTCCGTATGAGGAGAAAAAAAAAAACAACTTCTAAAGGAGTTTCATAAATATACAAGTGACTTTCAAAGACAAGTGTCTTTGTTTGAATTTGTTGTGTCCAAACAACACTCAGCCAAGTTTTGCCAATAAAACCTACAGGCCACAGCAGTGACAGATGGAAACCCGATGCAACACCGAAGCGGCCGCAAATAAAACGGCGCCACATCGACTCGGAGGTTACACCCTTTCAGGTGTTGTCAGTAAGAGCCGAGTTAAGAATGCTGACGCTATCACACTTTGTTCTCAAACACCCCAAATTGCGACACATTTCAAGTTTGAATGTCTCTAATCAGGAGCTCGCCTTTAAATACAAAGCAATCAGGGGCTGGCATCAGTCCTTGATGCACATGGGAGGAAAGGAAGCACAGATAAAGGATGGTGAAGTGTAAGGATGCAGATTTACGAATCCTATGTTATCAGTTTGCCTCTGTTCAGAGCTTTTATTGGGCGATCGGAGGGCTGCCCGCCAGCGTTTGTTGGGGTGGTCATTAGGAGTAAATGGCCGAGATTTGTGTTTGTTTCTCCTTTTGCTTTATCTGTCGTTATCAGCTCACCTTTCTCCTCTCTTTCTGACCTCCATTCATCAAAAGGAACAAGCTGGACCCGATACTTTTTCTCCCAAACTCTTACAGCTCCACCTTGAATTGACTTGCACCCGAGGCTTCACCGTTTTCACATTGAATTCCCCCCCCCCCCAATTAAAAAAAAGTAGCTGAACACTTTCTAACTGATGTTTCTCTCTTACTGATTTCATTTACAGCCCTCCACCTGATAACGTCTCGAAAAAAACGGTATCTTCCCGGTGTTATTTTGCCGTCTCTTATGCAACATGCATATGATTCAGGCAGCTCACCAATCACACCTCTCATCAACAGCCCAACGAGGTCAATTAACACCTCGAATAAAAACTGTTTTGATTGCGAAAGGAGAGACGCAAAAACAATCAACGCTTACCATTCAAGACGTATTGATCTCAGCTGCATGTTATTGTGTGACTGTATTGACTCTGTCTTCTTTCATGGATGCAGCAAAGAACACTGCAGCATTCTTGGGTGGTTGTACTAGATCAAACTGCCAGAAGAATCTAATGAAAGAAAATAGAAACTATAGAGGACATTATGCAGCATGATGATAATAAATGCCTCCTATTATGTCCTCCCATTTATCTGACTCCTGCTGCATCTTTCTCTCCCTCCTGTTTAGCTTCCTGCTATTTCTTTTTTTTGTCATTTCCTCGCTTTACTCACATCCAAAAAACACCCTGCCAATCCTTTCTTTTAGTCCAAGGATGTGTCTGTTAATTGTGACACTTTTATTAATCAGACATCAGAGAAGAGGTCCACGGCCTCTCTCAGTTGCAGCCCCGCTGCTATACAGTACGTTATCAATCATTTTAACTGCTGAAGAAATGCTTCAATAGCTCAAAACACTTTCCTCATTTCAAATCAGGAGGGAAGTCTTGCAAGTCGATAGAGTTTTTTCCCCGATTTTACATTGTGAATTCATTTTATCGTACAAATGTTTTTGTTTTTTTTTGCCGAGCACAATGAAAAAAAACAAAGAAAGTCTACAATAATTATCGCTGCAAAACAGAGGAAACTTATCAGGCAGAGCAATGCATCACGCTTCACAGAGCAGATATGGAGAACACAGACCATTAAAGTTAAAGTACGGACACGTCCAGATGGGATTTAGCTACAGCTTTCGATTTTCAGCCTCAGGAACCGAATGCAGCCCACCTACAAGCTGCACCTGTAAAACACAATAGCCCCCAATAACATATTTCCTTTAAAAAATAAATTCCGAGGTTTCAGGACACGTAAGCCCAACAAGAATGGACACCGTGCTTTCAGAAAGTTAATTTAAAAACATTTCCCAGAGGTGGAATTTGATTCTTTTGATGGAATGTCAAAGGGAAAATCCTAACCTGATTTAAAGAGGCACAGAGATACGTTTTCAAATTCAAATGTACATCCAATCCCATTTGATCCTGACAAAAGAACACTAGAAATTGGGAATCATATCCCAGGCCATTTCCCAGCTGTGGGCTCACATTCGGCCTCAATGAGGAAGTGGACGCGTTATTCTCAAGCAGGCTGCACCGTCTGGCTCCATTGTTCTGGGCAAACATTGAATAATATGGATGCATTTGTTACATACCGATATTGATCAAACTTACTTCAAAGTTACATCGTACAATAAAGTTCCAACATCATTTGTGATGGTAAAAATCCAGAATGAACTGTTGGATGCGTAAGCATAGAAGACAACGGTCATGTGCCTCTCGCAAGGAAGGTACGGTTTTGTGTGATGTCCATACAGAAAAGTTCTCTACTTCTGAAAAGAGGAGAGGAAATGATGGAACAGAGAGGAGAGTTGGGGGGGGGGGTCCTCTCCAGCCATCATTGTGTTTTATCACACAGAGCTGGCAGAAATTGTCACAACCCTGCAGCCATTGATCTCACCCTCAGTGACAACATGAGTTGTTTTTTCTCTCTTTCACTCAGTCACTGTCTTTTATCTGCCAGGATGCCAAATTTTTTTTGGGTCCTTTTCACAGTTACCCAACAATATGAATGACAGATGTAAATTGGTCGTGCATGTCCCAAAAAGACACACATGCGGCCTAAATACACCAAATTGCTATATCTTTTTCGAGCCTTGGTTCTCTTTCTTGAGGCACAACAAGAGAGTGCAGTTGTGGGCGGTTTTTTTTAACGCCCTGCACAAATTGGCTTGAAGCTCACAACAATTTTCTCTCCTCTGTAGCTCCGTATCAAAGAATCCAAAATTTACAGCATCACAGATTCCCTCTTTGCTATCTATCTGAGAAGTGGCAATGTCTGTCACCCACCAATAAACTGCCTGAGTTTTAAGTACATTACTGTAAGCGATAGATGTCGCATCCAACCTGGGGTCTGGGACCCCTTTGAACTGCAGGGGAAGGCCCGAGGCTTGATATGCGGAAGGTGTCAAAATAAGATCCAAACTTTTCAAAGAGAACTATAAAAGGACACTTTCTACAACCTGGAGCCAATCTAAAAACAAACTCCCATTGACTTTATTTTGAAGGCTGCTGCTTTTGTGTGTTGGGGAGTGTGTGTGGCCTCCAGTGTTTCAGCAAATTAAAAGTTAAACAACAGGGGCCAAAGCTTTTCTTTGAAGCAATTTGGGTGGGAAAAACAAGTTGGAAATGTTAGAAATCCAAAAACTGGTTCACAATGACCTGTTTTGATGAGCGGGACATGAGAAGCGAGGCCAAGTTTATTTACCAAAGCGTTCTCGGCTGATACTTCCACGCAAACCAACGAGATTCTTGGAGGGTTTCGGAGAGCTGGTCCCAGGTGAGCGATACCTTGTGCAATCTCTTCCCGGTGTCATAGGCTGCATTAATTGCTTGTTAGCTCTTCTTCTCTGGTGTTATGAGGTTTTAATCAGACAGAGTATTGAATGAAAATATACGAACCACACAGGAGGGAGCCTGCCACACTATCTTTTATATTATGCTCTCTTTTGATTTCAGAAGCACTCAAAGCCAATTAACTGTAGCACTGTAGACACGGATATATAGATGACTAGATTATACAATTAGCCCCACGGCACAACGATAGAAATTTTTCCTTTTAAAAATTAAAAGAGAGCATTTTGTTGGTGAATGTGGACGAAGGATCAAACACGCCGTTTAATCCTAAACTTCTGAGCCGAGTACGTTTACTCAGTTGTTCCCTCCACAGTTTTGCTTGTAAAGAGCATGCATCCTTAAACATAGTCACAAAAGTCAAAGTAATAGCAATTTACTTGGGAAAAACTTTGAAACAACACTTACAATCAAGTGAAAATCACATGATTAGTCATGAGCGTGTTGGCAAATTTATCTTCAGCGGCACACTTTGCTTTTTTGGATTGCATTTTTCCATTATCACTCCGTGGGAAATAAAATAAACCCTTTTCCCCTTGGAGCCTGGTGAGTGTTTACAAAGTGGTGTCTCCGTTCGCTGGTAAAAAAGGTTTAGAGATTGCACTTTCTGAATGTCCTTCATTTGCCACTTTCAAATGAATAATCCATAAGTGTTTGATTTAATGATAACTGATGAGCTTTTCAGAATTTCCCTTTTGCTGATGGAGGAGCGACGCCAATAAATATGACGACCGAGCATTAATGAATACTGTAGTTTTGCAAATTGAACCCCGACAAGAGAGGGGGCCTTTCATGGAGTGTCGCCCACTCATCTTCCAATTTGCGACTGAATAAGTTGAACTAACAAAGTGTGATGAATGCACAACTCTTTAAATATTCATGTCCTACATAATAAGCTGTATTACTCCGTCCCTTTGTGCCCGTGCTCGCACAACTTTGTAATAAGCCGGAACTGAGGGAACTAAACCAAAATCACAGCATACTTTTATTGAGGAAAATAAGATCGCCGTCTTATAACATGTTCTCTTGTCTGTAGCTTTGCAAAGAACTTAGCAGCTACCAATTTCTATTTTTAATCACTCATAATACAAGTCCATAAAAATAGCATGAAACCAATGAGGAGTTTGCTTTGCGGGAGATTTCTGCCTTTGTGTAATGTAGTGGATAATCATTAAAGCCTCTCTTGCCACTCACCACTCAAGTAGTAAATGTTATTTTCATCTCAATGTGCTCGTTTTAACACAGCATACTGGAACATCCAAACTAAAATAGTAACATCATGCCAAGTTTTCTGCTTCATTTTTGAAAATCCAGTCATAAACATTACAACCGTCCTCTTACCACTTATAAAGTAGTAAATATTGAACGTGGTGGACATGCTGCAGTGCTGGTGTATGGAAATTATTGTAACACCGTAGTAAATGTTTCCTCAGCCCCCTCCTACCCAGCTGACCTTCCCGGTGTCTCTGGCCCTGAGATGGGATGTTAATGCCCATGCCTGGATGGCTGCCATGCTGCAGCCTGGGCTCTAATGGATTGATAAAAAAGCTCTGAGCACAGAATCAATCATGATATAAACCTGGAGTGAAGCTTGTTAAACTCTGAGGAAAGTTCCTCTACTCTAATGCCCCTAATCTTCAGCAATTTGCTGCCCGGCAGAAAGAGCGCAGTTGCTATGCTCCTTCTCCCGAGAATCAGGAGGCCAGGACGACTTCAGGTGATGGACTAGGGCGGAGTAAAGAAGAGCCAGATTAAATCCCAGTGGGGACGATGCAAGCCACTACACTGTTGCACCCACTGTGGGCCCCTATGCGATGCAGTTAGGCAGGCCACTGTTTCAAAAATACGGGAAGTCTTAATAAATCAGCAGTCGGACGGCCTAAATGCCAACAGGCAATTTCTTGTTAAACTTTGTTAACTTTAAAGTTCAGGAATAGAAAAAAAAAGATTCTGAATCATTCGACCATGTCTGAAGATGTTGAATGTTCAGACATTCGTGTGGTTGATGTATTTTTGTATTATCCCACGAAGGAAAAGCCATTGATTACAATGAAAAGTAACCCAAAAAAATCTCACAAAACTCCCAAACGCGGGATGCACACAATACAACATTTCTCAGAAAGTCGTCTGACAAATACATTCAATCTTTGAGTGAGTGAAACTCTCCAAGCCCTTGAACGTACATGAGGCTATTATGAAGTTAATAGATCGCATTTAAGATGGAACAATGTTTTTTTTTATCCATGCCAAAAGGTCTCATTGAGGACCGTTTCTTTTTCAGCGTTTGAGTGGACGTCAAAAATCTTCACAAAGATGTCCTCTCGGCAGAGCCAACATCAATAAGGTGTAATGATTTCAGAAACGAGTCTTTTTTGTTAAGAGCTCTTTATTATATTGAAAATGGAAAAGATATTTTTCTGTCTGGCTTTTTTTCTTCTCTCTTCCCCAATAACTTTAATCTATTTTGTGGCAGCTTGAGAAATAAACCTCCACAGCACCCTATTATTTCTTTTTCTTATACTATTTCTTCTGCCAATCGTTTATGGCTTAGTTTATGGTTTCATGCCTACAGTCGCCATCTGCCTCCCCTATTGCTGTCAAGCAATTGCCTTAAATTTCCTCTTAAAATTCATATCCCAATGACAGAGTGAAGGGTGAATAATGGTCAGATAGTCAAGCTGAGCCTTTGCCCCAATAAGTCCTCGGCCCATCCTGCTGTAGTTATTCCAATGTGGCGTTGAGCAGCACACTCACTGACCCGTCTTCCACAGTGCTCTGGTGTCATTCAGGAAACTCAATATAACCAATTCCAGGGTGCAAATTGAGGGGCTATCAATTGTAGCAGAGGGGAGGGGGCTGTTTACGGGCACGTCAGAATGGAGACAGAGTGAGGGCAAGTGTAGGATACGATGGGGCATGGCTGCGGGGGGGGGGGGGGGTGGTTTGGCAACATTTGTGTGGGTCAGACACTATTCTATTGCTCCACAATAAATCTGATTTGATATCTATTGTGCTGCAGGTCGTGCATGGGTGCGGAGAGCGAAAGAGGGAAGAAATCGAGTGAGGGAGGCAAGCAAGGCAGAGCGGGATAAATAAAAAGTGAAGGGGGAGGAAGCAGAACGGGATATTGGGGGCATTGTTGTATTAAATCAGAATAATAAAGCTGTACATACACAAACAGTATCTAATAGAGACGTCTGAAAGCCGGAGAGCCACAGCCAGCCAGCAAAAAGAACCGGCGGTCCTCGGTGATGCGAACACCAGGACACAGCTGTTGCAGCCAGTTTTAATCAACACATAGCAATGTAACTCCCACTTGCAGCAGACAGTAGCCTTTACAGTAAAAAGCTGCTCATCTTCTGCAGGTCCGAAAGCTTAAAGGGCTGTGAAATAACGAGCTCTACCAGTGGCTTAAAGAGTGTCGTAACTCGTCATAATGGTGTCAAACTCCCCACGGCCAGCTTGTCAAAGAGTCGCACGCAGCCGGGATGCCGCCGATGCTAATCGCGGCCATCAGAAAACACTCTTGAGAGTTTAGGATCACTGCTCAACACTGTATATCCAGAGCTGCAAAACGCGTTATGTGTTTAGATGATTTACTCGTAGGTGATACGGTGTAATAGCTTCACTGTGTTTGGGAAGAGGAGGAGGGACATAAACAACTATTAACTCCCATCACCGGATACACGTTCACTTGAACACAGCTGGTGACCAAAGCGGCACTAAAATCTCATTTCCTCCCACAGCAGTACTTCATACAGCATCGCTGCGAAAGACACTGGCAAGTGGACTTGTGCTTTCATCACACCGACTGTTTGCCATGAGCATTACAAATGATGGCATGCCAGTAATTTACCACAAAACAGTCATTTCGATGTCCTCCATGTATGTCCTCCATGCAAATAGATTATCCCCAGTCTCTCGTGCGACAAGTCGGGCACCAAACTGGGCACAGAATAATGTTTCTGGTGGGTCTCCAAATGAGCCAGGACAGCAGATACAGAGTGTTTGCTTGGAGCTGTCTTCCAAGACAAGAGGATGCAAATCGTATTCAGGAACCGGGCTGTGAAGACTTTACTGCTAAGGAATCGAATTATGTCAGACAGCCATGAAAACAATTGTTAAACGAAGAGCAAGACTTCGATATAAATAAACCAGTGGACATTGTTTCAAAATATGCAAAACCACATTTTGTACAGACAGTTCTTTAAGTCATAAACTTGGTATATTACAGTATTAAAGGGCGGCCGAGCATGCGCCTGGAATCTAGTATCGATCCGCTTCTTTTTACATCCTATCATTACAGTATTAATGTCTCACTGTCCAAATTATACCCGATCAGACAGTTGCTGTGCATCAAAAGAGTCCTAATCAATAGTTGGAGAAACTTTTCTGAACCCCCTCTTTAGTATTTCTCTGCAGTTCGCCATCAGTGCCTAATCACTTGTCTGCCTTTGCTCATTATGGTCACTCAGATGGATACTGTACATTTGCCAGCCCTTGTCATTATGGATAAAATTGTGGCTTGTTCACAAACCTCTCCCCCTGTTCCACGACAGCAGAGTGTCTGTGCTTGACCGCATGTCCCCTGCTCATTATGGCCACTCAGACAGAGTTACATCAGCTGGCCACCATCCAGCTCGTCAGCTCTATTTTTGATTAAATGACACGTTGCAGATGTGAGGTCAGCGTCCACTGAGGCGGCTGCCACTTGTAAATGTGCGATGGTACACACAGGTCAATGGGTACATTGTCAGGTGCGACTCACTTGATGTCCCTGCCATTGGGTCGCTTTCTAAGTTTAATGTGGACGAACGAATGGGACCAAAAGCTTTTAAATTGTGGTTAACACATACAGAGGATAAGCCTGATAAAGTCAAATGTGCTGAAGTAAAAAGCCTCTTTGAATCTTGCTCTTTAATGACTAAATGAGTCACTGACATAAAAAGTACAGAGTATGCAGCAGTTAAATACAGCAGACACTTTAAGTGCTGTATTACTTCATTGTTAACTACAATGAAATTAAACTATTTTTCTTTCAGGGTTTATACGCCTCAACTGAAACTCAGAGCACAATGGCGTGCTCTTTGACTTTCTATAAGAAAGAAAATATGTCAGAGGTGCAAAATCATTCAAGTTTAAAGAAAGTCAGAACTTAGATAACGGGAGACCGCATAGAAAGAAGGTAGATACAACGAGAGAGACGAGGCAGCGCAAAGGTCCGACTGTATCTCATGAAACAAAAGCCAATATCAGACTAGCTGAAGTGATAAAAGTCGTTTGTGTCACGTATAGTTGTGGCGAGAAAAAAAAAAAGCTTGTTTTATAAGTTTCAGCAAACCAAAATATCCTTCTGGTTCTCCAAAGTCTGTGTAACCAAGAAAGAAAATAGGGCAGTTAATTATGCACAGTATATAGAGGTAGAATAAAATATGCTAGACAAATGTGCTGCTGTAATCGCTTTCCTGGGGGGGAATAAAAGAGACGTACAAAAATTAAAGGTAAAACAGGACTTTTTAAAACCAGTAGGTCTGTCTTAAGTGTGAATCTTATGCAGTTTCATGTTCTTGAATAAATTGTGTTGTGGGGAGAAAAAAGTTTTTCAGGTGTTTCTACAAGTTTGGTCATCACTTTGCTTAAAAATATGTCAAAAACATGTTGATTGTAGGCTAGAAAATGTTCTTTTTGTGCTTGATAAAGCTTCACTTTTTATTTTCTGATATTGCCTGAATGAATCCACAGAATATTTTCTCCATTTTTTCTTTTAAATGATTTAAAAATTGAAGTGTTGTGAATATTTTATCGCCCGCACCCATGTTTTGATGATACACAATAATGACAGACTTGTAAAGAATGATTCCGTGTGCAGTTTCTATAAATGAAAGCAGAACTTAATGATATACAATTTTTTTGCTGCATACATAATGCCCCAAATATTCCGCAGGCAGGGTTTTACAAATGTCCTTGGCTTGAGGAGAAATAATAAGCATGGAATGGTGTACTTTTTTGAAGGAAATCATTATTTCTAAATGAAAGCCTCCTCCTCGAATATCTTACAATCTTTTAATCGTGAGGAATGAGGGGGAATAAAGGTTCAATTGTGTTATTTTGTGAGACGCCTGTTTCATTATTTACATCCAGCTGTGCTTTTCCGAGGGAATAATCAGTTTTTACATTTAATAAGACTTTGCACGTACAGGCATATTATCTCGCTAGCCTTCACATATATTCCACTTTGCACTTTCAAAGTGTCCAAAAATAGCCCGCACTGTTTATCCTGGTGCTGCCACAATACCTCCTGGAAGGTGCGTGATGCCTCTTTGTCTCTGTGATTCAGTCTGAAGTGTTGCAGCCTCAGACTTCACGGCAATAATTAAGAGTCGATGCGTCAAATTGATTCTGGCCAGACGTGTAGCGAACATTAAAAACAGTGTGAAACAGATTAGTAGGTTTACTGCTGCAGGCTAGGACTGAACCAGCAATGCAAAGTGTGTGTGTGTGTGTGTGTGTGTGTGTGTGTGTGTGTGTGTGTGTGTGTGTGTGTGTGTGTGTGTGTGTG
>JASSRZ010000080.1:18502812-18553171 GCA_032164315.1 Malacoctenus gilli
ATAGATAGATAGATAGATAGATAGACAGACAGACAGACAGACAGACAGACAGACAGACAGACAGACAGACAGACAGAGAGGGAGGAAAAGACAGACAGATAGATGGACCGACAGATGGACGGACAGACAGAGACAGAAAAAGGAATCAAGAGAAATACAGAAACGATTCAACTATATCAAGCACTGGATTCAAAAGTCAGACAGTTCATTGCTGTTTGTTGGGAGGTTATTTGTGTTTTGTGACCTGGCTGAGAGCAGCCAGTAATGACAGAGCAGAAAGTTCTGAACTTCACCTGCCTCTGTAGTGTTCACTTCACACAAGGTAGTCTTAAAGCAAGGATTTATAATCTATTTGCCGCTACAGGTAAATGCAACCGGAGTTCAGCCAAGAGGGCCACAGTCCTGCATGGTTTCACTGTGTCCCAACTTCACCACACCTGATTTGCAATGAACTGCTTATGTGAAGTTTCCGCAGAGCTTCCCGGTTGCACCTTCATTGGATTCAGGTGTGTTGAACCAAAGGGAAAAGCACCAGGAAAATACCTTCCTCTGTCTGGTTCAGCTTAATGTTTGACACCAATGTAACCAGTATTTTGCTCAGTGGTCACGCCACAGTTGAAAAGAATTACAGCTTTTAATCAAATTCAAATAAAGCCTTTACATTTATCTTCCCAAATATGTTGACATTATACTATATTTAGACTGTATCCCCCAAAAATGCTGTGAAAAAACAGAGCGAAGATCATTATCACAGTACTCTGGGGTCTCAAATACTTCCTCTTTGTTCACATGAGCTAAGTGACAGGAAACATTTTCATCTTAAAGTGCATTTGATTTCGGTGAATGGTTTTTTTTTTCAATGGCCATAAAATTCAGTAAAAATAGCTCTGCAGCTACGCTCACAAAGTTAATTGTGGGCAGCAGAAGGTGAGAGACAACAAGCCTGACTAATACATGACAATAGAAACCCTCGCTCATATTGAAAAACATCCACTTAGGAGTTGTAAGTGTAGGGAAGCCTTTTTCACGAGGGCATGAACTGAAAAGGTCATCCCCTCCACTTAACCGTACATTCACTCACAAGTGTTCGAACATAAAGGTTGCTGCAAATGTGCATTTGCTCCACTGTGTGTTCTGGAGGGTGAATATGTGGCGCCGCATATGTGCAGTAAAGAGAAGAGGAGGCACAGCAATGGGAAATGTCGTTTTAAAGTTTGATTCAACTTGAAAAAATGAGTTATAAAAATTCTTCAGTGAGAGCTGCTATGTGAAGGCTGACAAAATGCAATCAGATAGCGTCACCAGCTGACACACATTGTAGCACCGTGTGCTGTTCTGCCTGTTTCGGTTGAAAAGCAAGTGGCGTCACAGATGAGCAGAGAAAGATGGGAGTTTCAAAATCATATCTGGACAGCTGCACCTTGTAGCTGATAGACTGGGCCTCGTGCCTTTTTTCCCACCATTTGCTGCTTTTATATCTACTTTAACTTTCCCCGAGTGCTCTGTAAGGTCAAACAAGTTTATCTCCTTCACACTGAAGGCTCAGAGTACGATGGCACTTGTTTATTCATGAAGCACTGTTTTTCTCGACTTCCCCTCATCTTCACTGTCCTTCAATCACTCCATCTAACAACCTATCATGTTCCTTGCTGTCTCCTCCTCTTACGCTAATCTATTAAATGTCACAAACAATACAAGCTATTTTGAGTACACAACAATCGATAGAGTTTCTGATAAGCGCAACCTTGCGTCTTCTGTTCAAACCTCGCTGGCAAATATCAGTTTGAGGGGCTGTAACCTAATCTGGCAGAGTTAGTGTGATGCTCCAACTGAGTCTCTTAAAGTTATGCGCCGAGCTTTTAGTTGCATTTAGTGTTTGGAGGAAAAATATAAATACAACATGGAAATTCGAAAGGCCAACGTGAACACCCAAGTAAAAACGATGCAGATTGATGTGCTACAAGGAGAGATGCAGTGTCCTGCCTGACTTGGCCAGGTCTTTGTTTTCCATTAGTCAGAGTTATTGCTGCTAAGGCACTCTGGGAGAGCACTTAAGGGTGGTGATAAATACACACAGCCACTAAAACAAAGCTGACTGACAATTCATGGACAAGACACACCTTGGTCGTCTTTGAATCATCATTCCCAGCCTCAGATAGCACACCGCACTCTCGAAGGCTCTCACCGACTTCATAGAAATGACCGCCCGTATATCACCTTTTAGTTTTTTTGGGGGGGGGTGGGTTGCAAATCAAGGGACAGATTTCCTGCATGAAGGTGCCCACATTAAAAACTCCACTATCGTGGCAGAAATGATGACTGATGGTTATATAATGACAAATCCACCACCTGGGGACCCATGATGTCATCTAAAAAAAGCTTCCCCTGGATGATAGAGCCTCAGTGAAAGTCAATCATCCATGGGACAAATGGGCGTAAATACATACTCAAATAAGGAGAGTCGACGCGGGTCAAATGACTGTCTGGGAAGCCTCGCAGTCAGTTATTCTGTTATCAGTTATCTCTGTGATTCATCGATCTTGCTTGGCACGTATATGGACTTCATTAATCTGGTTCTGCTGGCAAGCTCAATCAAACACTCAACTAGGCAACATCCCCGAGACGACAGTCTGAGCCTGTGCCAACATTCAGACTGGACTCCCTTAATTGATAGATATTTGTTGATTAGGAAGTGCCTTTCAAGGAAGAGAATTATATACATGTACACACACTCTCAAGAGGTACTAAAACACATTAACTCCCACTGTGTGCAGAGTCATCAATCCAAGGCGATGAACATTTAGCTCTCTGTTAAAAAGTGTTGTAAAATATTGCATTGCTGTCTTTTCACTTGGAGTGAAAATATCAACCTCTCACAGAGACAGAGAATTTTTTTTTAAGATAAAGTAGCAAATCAACCCAAATAAATTAGTTTACAGGGAGAAACTGAATGATAGAGCAGTGAAACACTTATTATTCCACAGGTGAAACTGAACGATGTCGTCGTGGTTAAGAATGGAGAAGAGAGCGACAGATACGAACCCAGCCGGCTATTTGTTTATTCTGGCGAGTGAGAATTCAGGTATGAGCACTTCAGTGAACAAGCAATCAAAAGGTGGGGGGGGAGAAAAATGGCCTCATTGTTGACATAAATCATAATTATACTGCAGTGTTACACTGCAATTCCTGATGAGAGCGGCGGTAATAGAGAAAATTAAACATGCACTGTTGCAATGGAGGACCGTGTAATCATAGGTTATGACTGATGTTGAACCGAGTGGCTCCTTTTAGGAGTATGCAAGGTTATCCTGGTTTGTGATGAGTGTGCATGAAAAACTACTTCACTTTGACGTTCACACACATAATGTTTTGCACTGGGATGCATTAAAGGATTAATGAATTGTGTTTTTATTGGATAATCATTGTAAAACAAAGCAAGCTACAATATGCCAGTGCTGCCAGTGCCAGCCTGGTAACACCGATTGTAAACAATAACCAAGTTTTTGCATCAGTGACCATAAATCATTTGAAGCACAGCAGTCGGTGTCTTGCTGCTGTGCACAAGCAGATGAGATGTAATTGAAATTTAGAAGAGCATGTTACGTTCTGATCAAATAAAGAGCCTCCATCTTCGACCTGGAGGGACATCCTCAGAAGGGTTGCACCCGTTTTTTGGACAAATAAAGCACCTTTCAAATTTGTACTGAGAGAAATAGAGACTGAACGGTTGCAGGCGCTGTCACCTCGTCACCTGGGGACCATTCATCAGCGCACAGTGTGAGACTGAATGAAAAAGAGCCAGTGAGAGGGAGAAGGATGGGGAGGAGGAGGAGGAGGAGGCAGAGTGGGGAGGAGGAAGAGGAGGTGGAGGGACATGGAGCTGACAGGTTGGCACGGTGGCAGGGGAGTAACAGGCCCAGAAGGTCTGGAAAGCGCTGAGCATCACTGAGTCGCATACACACACAAATGGACTGTGCCCAGAACACACACCGCATGCACAATGGTGCTGTCAAGCTGTGCCCACAAACCATGTAAAGTGCGTGTACACACAGACAACACCACAATTTCCTTCATCCGTGTGAGGCTTTGTGGGGGCCGCTGTAAGTTGTGAAGCCCGTGATTGAGACCTTTTACAAAGGCGGAGAAGTGCAATTGAGGCAACGCTGCATTTGCTTGTTTTGTTCCTTACAAAAAGTTACGGCGACAGCACGGATGAATCCATCATGGTGTTTGGCTGCGTGTTTGTTCATTCATCCATCAAACTCGCAGCGCAGACACTGCTGAAGAGGCTACGTACAACCGTGTGGTTTCAGTTAGCTTGTTGGCTTAAATTTCAAAGTGAGGGGGAAAAAAGAGAGGAGGCAGTAATCGGGGGGAGTGAGTCATGATTTCTGGTTTTTAGTCAAGCTTAATGCTCATTCGGAGCCGAGATGTGGTGCCATTATTCGACTGTGAAATTGCAGGTGAGAATTGGTTACATTTGTCGGCTCTCTTTCTTTTCCACAACACGCGTTTTGATCCAGTTCACCCCTTTGGGCGAGTGCGCCGATCATCCCTCCTTCACATTCCACAATGATGGAACAGCTTATTATCACTTGCACATCCAAAGTTTGACAAGCAAAACAGTTGGAATGGGGATGTTAATTTGCATCGAAAGCAAATTTTGTGGCACCATTTAGCCAAAGATATGACAAGATGATGATGAACTAGTGCACTTTGTAGGGCAATTTCCCTGGAAAGCAAAAATTAAAGCATAACGTCGAGCTGCTACTGTACTGACATTTTAAACAAGAAATTGGCATAAACACAAACTATCCTCTGTGGCGGTGAGAATTGGATCTGTCATCCTCTCAATGGAGTAGGATTGGAAATATAATACAGAAATCACTCAAAATCCTTGTAATTACACACACGGGCCTCCAAGCATGCAAAAACAGACCCGAGCGAGTGCACACACACACACACACACACACACACACACACACACACACACACACACACACACACAAAAGTGAATGAGAACACAGACACAAAAGTGAGCATACAGTGTCCTCAGATGAGCGACCAAAATAAAGGCAGAGGAAAAAGAATCAGGTCATTTCTCCGCTGATTTGTGCGGCGAGATATTCATACAGTCCTCCGAAACGTGCAGCACACACCGAGGCAAGCTGAGGGAAATTAGATTTATTTAGATTGACTGCCTCATGCGAATAGGGGAGCACATCTTCTGCTACATGCAAAAATGGGGGTTTTGCGTGTAAAGTCACACCAGACAGCACTCCGTCAGAGACCCCGACACACACAGTGACACGCACGCTTCATTTCCACTTCAACCGTAATTGGCTTTTTAATTGGATGGCACTTATAGTGTCAATTCACATAAAACATACTACCTCCTATGACGTTTTATCGCCCAATAAAAATACACAGCATAAAATATGACATGGAGTAAACCCGTCCTCTCAATGATGGCTCAGGCTTTACATATATTCCATTAGCTAGTGGCTGAGAAAACACTTTTGAAGCATGTCGATATCGAGCTCAGCTGAAACACCTTTCCTTCGACACAGGATGCTGTATTTCTAATGTGCACATTTGCAAACAATAACCACAAAAAGTGCTTAATGCCAGGTCACAAAATATGTTTTTGCAATTTGCTGAGAGGTCCCTGTCTATCTGAAAGAGACACACTTCCATACACATCCGAGTTGATGCTAAAAATGGAAATATACACAGTAGACTGTGTGTTTACAGGTGTGTATTTATGTGTGTGCATCTCTTTGTGCTCTCCAAAATCCGTTTTTATGCATGCAAACCCACAGAAGCAGACAAGGAACAGACTGCTGCAGGGACCCGCAAACAGACGGGGCAGACTGTCCTCTTGCTCAGGCAAGCACCTCAGTGCCAGTGTGTGTTACAGTATGTTAATCCAAGCTGGCATGTCCTTTGCATTGACAGTACTTGTGAATAATCTGAGGAAATGTGAAAGGGGCTGTTTTAAAATCTCCCTGCACCTCAGGGGAGAACTGACTTTTTGTACTTGGTTCAATATATATATTTTTTTTGGCTATATGTTGCCATTTCTTTCTTCTTGGGCCTGTAAGAGTTGTTGTGCTGTGAAACTTAAAATTCAGCTACGGACAAGCCGCCTTGTAGGAATTCTGTCAATTTTTCAGGTTTTTTTTTCCTTTTCTTTTTTTTTTTAAAGGTCTGGTTGTAAATGTCAAAACAAAAAAATTCTGGACTGATAAGTGAACAATAAATGCATAAATTAGTCCTTTTTTAAAACATTTTAATTTTTGTGCAGCATGGTGGTGCCTAATGATAAATCAATGGGCAAATAAACACCAGAAATTTAAATGAAGAGAGAGAAATAACAGCAGAACAAACAACCAAATTAAATTCTTCTCCATTAACCACATTCAAGCCAGGAATTACAATCATGATCGAGGGACTGCAGCTTCCATCTCCACAAAAACTGATTTACATCGAGTATTGGGAGTGATGATCTGCTATTTGGCTGGCAGAAATCTCTGTCTCTTCAGAATGGGGTTCTCTTTAACGCAAACATCACTTCTAACTGATCATATGTCGTGTAAGATGTGTGCGACCGAGTAACACAAGCGCGCGACGCCCCCATGTCGCTGCCCGTGCCCACGTCTGCACAGAACAGCATTTGTTGTCAGCGTGAAGAGCATGTAAAGTCAGATCCAGGCGGACATTACAGATATTGGCGCTGTCGAGTTCCGCTGCCTGTATCTTGGTCCAGAGCAGATGGCCACAGATCCATTCAGCCAAACTCTTAATAGAGCCACAGCTGCTGGCAGACAAAGTGAATCTCCCTCCATATGCACTTCCTTGGAAAACACAGCGCTGCTCTGTTTGCTCTGCTGTGGGACTGTGACACCGTCCACAAGCTATGACTCAGACCACTGATACGTCTCCATTTATATCAGTCCACACGGGGCAATTTGTTCAAATCCAACCAAAGGCTGATGGCGGGCAGGTACGCACCTGTCCCAGGCTTACATAAGGAAAGAAACTGCCCTGAACGAGGAAGCAGTGTTGTCAACAGAAGCCATTTTTCTGTGACTTTTGATGCTGGATGGATGGCTTTTATTCAGTGTCGTCATGGTCACGAGGAAATCTCAACCCAGAGCATCTTCACAGGCTCATCCAATCAGGAGTTAATGAGTGGTGAGCTTCATGTCTTCACCAGGTGGCAATCAGGCTCAGAGGTTATTTAGGGGACACCAAAAGCCTGCTCTGTCTGGTTCGTCTCCAAAGAGTCAACACCTTTAGTTGGCTCGCTGTGTACCGGTATATTTGAGTAGTTTGCTCCAGAGTCTGATGCCATTTTCTTAGTTTCATTTCGCCTCCAGTGATTGCTGAATTTATTTTTCATTTGACTCAAGGTCGAATTTTGGTCCATCTATTAATTTGACAGAATCTCCAAAACCCCAAAGTCCTTCAACAGTCTGTCCACATATCTATTCATTTTTGAGTTCATTTGAGCTTTTAAGTGCATCATTCTTGTTAGATTCCCAAACTAAGTTTGTGCAGTCAAAAACGTCACAGCGTAAACTGTCAATGTCTTCGAAAGTACAGCTTTCAAACCGTATGTAAAAGTACTTGATACTGAAGCTTTCCTCTCCTTGACAGTTCACAAAGAGTCTTTTTGGAAAGTGCACCTTTTTCAGTATTAACAGTAATACTGTTATTTGCTTTGGCTGATTTATTGCTAGTTGTAAACAGACAGGTTGAACATTGATGCATTTGTGGTCTCTCTGCCTCTTTGTGTCTGACAAAGGTTCAATAACATTGTTGTGTGAAGGAGGAAGCATGTCACACCCGTGTTTGCATTGGTCCCTAAACCGATTAGTGCAGATTTCCCCAGTTTACTGCTCAAAAATGTGGTGAACCAAAGAATATAAACTGTCCGTTTAATTTAAAATCATGTGTACTCTGACGGGCAAATCAGCGCACCTCTTTGCCCGGAGCCCATTGTGTGCTGTTACAAGCATTAAGTTCCCTTATGACCCTGTCAAGGATTAAGCGAGTGCAGAAAATGAATGAGTGAGCTGGAGC
Organism: Malacoctenus gilli; assembly: GCA_032164315.1. Classification (NCBI taxonomy): domain Eukaryota; kingdom Metazoa; phylum Chordata; class Actinopteri; order Blenniiformes; family Labrisomidae; genus Malacoctenus; species Malacoctenus gilli. The sequence goes on from JASSRZ010000080.1 coordinate 18,510,901, forward strand.
AAGCCTTTTTTTTTTTTTTTTTACAATTCCGTGTTAGGAATATGAAGTGTGACTGCCACCATGGCAATCCCCACACAGGGGAAAGTTGAATCTACAGTGCAGGTGTTAAGAGGATGAAATCGGCAACAGCAAAAATTGCAGTCGGAGAGCAGGCGTCGAGATCAAAAGCCCGCATGTCAAGTGATGCGAAGGACAGTCAACCAAAGAAACGGTGCTGCCGGGAGGAGAGAGTTCACTCCGGTGAGGGACAATTGGCTCTACGCAAGAGAGAAAGCAAAAGGCTTGACATTTCTAATTTCATTAATTGAATCACTTGAATTGAAGGATCCCGGATCAACAGTCTAACTAGCTGCCAGCAGGAAATCACAAATATCCATAGCACAAAAAATATATTCACACATACTCGGCCATCTGCAAGAACACATTAAAGTTTCAACAAAGTATTTCCAGATCTCAGAGCATGGAGAGAGACTTACTGCCAGACTTCAGCGTCTACATCAAAGTCCAAACAATCCATGAAGCGTTAATCTGTTCAGGCACTCGCTAAACACAACCAGGAGAACAGCACACATTTAGATCCAGACGCACAAAATCACACTCGTACTTCAAAGTTCGGTGTGCTCCGTGCTTTAAGTTGTTATCTGGCTCTCTGCAGCAGACTCATCGCAGGTGCCTCGTGGTGGTTGAGTTTCTCGCTAATGGCTCCACTCCTTCAAAGCTGCTGCTGGGAGTTTCTTGGAATGTTTGTGTTCAAAAAAGATGGGTGCATCCAGGGGATGGCGAGTGTGTGGATGGGAGGATGAGAACAGAGGGCGGACGTCAACAAATGATGCACAGGAAAGTGAAGCGAGAAAGTGCAGAGATACAGCCTCACCGGCCACTTTAATCGGAACAAATGTCCTGTCACTCATTACAGATGTAGGACATTTCAGGAGAAACATGTAGAATTTCATTGTGAAGAACGTCACATCATGCAGACAGAGGTCTCTTACAGTTTTGTTGGCTGAAACCTGCTTCCACACTGAAATGATTGAAAAAAATCTAATCATTTTCATGAGATTATTGAAGTTGAGTAAAAATGGAGCAAAAAAAGGGAAACGTTCTGGTTAGAAGGCAAACGAGTGGCGGGGAAGCATTAAGGTGGGAGTGGGAATGCCATGATGACTAAGAAGCAATCATGTGGATGGGTTGACATTTACTGAAGGTCGTAGGAAGACGTCTGTAGTGGCTTCGGTCGCATGAGAAGGATATCAACAAGACTGGATGGTTTGTGGAAAAATGATGAGCTGGAGGTGGCGGTTTGAGGGAAACAGGAGGATGCTTGAAATCAATAAAGTGGATTTGTGGAGTGGGGACATGGAGGGGTGGAGAAAGGGGAGGACGTGACACTGAGGACAGATGGTGTTTAAAGACCCTCAATGCTGAGAGAGCTGCGAACCGAGTCAAACAGGGAAAAAAACCCCCCCGAAAAATCAGAGGGTATTCTGGTGTCCAGCTTCTGCCATGGTACATATCCAGTCCAACTGGAGTATATGGCAGCCCCCCATGGCATCAGGCAGGACAGGCTGCACCATCTGAGCAGCATGAGTAATCTATCCATCTAGACATGATGAAGCAAACTAACACACCCTTGGACACACAAATTTTAGACAGCCGTGGTTTTGTCAGGAAAGGGTGTCTTCAGCATTGAAAATCTTCTTTAAACACTCAACATGTATCAATTTTACCACTTTGAGGAACAAGAACAAAAGACATGACCCGTTTCATGAAAAAACAAACAAACAGCTGAATACACAAACACGAAGCCAACGCTGATGCAGAAGCAAGAAGTAGGACAGTCACACTCCCCTGCGTCTCCTTCAGTCACACCTTCAAGTCATTCCCACAACATCAGCCGCACAGCGGGACTCTCCGCAGCTCAACGCCGCCGTGACAATGATGATTACCGACCTCTCCGACGGAGAGAGACATGCATCAGCAGCGTGCCAGTTCATGAAGCGCAGTGAAGAGGAACTGTCCTCCAAAGCCAACGCGTCGCGACTGCAGTCAAACACAGGCGAGTTGTATGTGGCGGCACACTGAGCAGGTGAAAGGAAATTCCTGTTTTCAGCCAGAATCAATTTTTTCAAAAGCGCCATTTATCTTTAGGTCAACTAGTTATATTTTTTAAAAAAGGCAGTAATTGTTGTAATTCCACTGATGTTGGCCAGTCCAAAAAAAGCCATAAAGAATAATTTAGCTGTAAGTTTTTGAGATTCAAGAGGTGCAGAGTGGAAAAACAAATATGAATTGGGGAAAAAAGTCATTTTTTTGAAATTTTCACAATCTTTCTGATCATAAAATTTCACTTCGCATTTCTGTTGCTTGAAACCCAGATATAATTTTAGCCCATCCTCAACGTCTGACTGTTAAAGCTTATTTGGGGGGGGGGGGATCAAAACCCACAAGCTTTATTGGATAAGAGATTAAACTTCGTGTATATTATGAATAAACCTGATGTGCACTCATCAGCAGGTCAATGGGCTCAATGTATTATTTTCCTTCAGTGAAAATCTTACATTTGCATTAAATGAATTATCTTGAGGGTCTTGCCAAGATTTAGGAGCCCGTCAATCTGGCAAGCACCCTTTGTTCCTCCATTACCATTCTCGGTAAACTTGGTTGTACAAAGCCAAGACAAACTGTGCATCCTTATATTCGAATTATAGATCAAGGAAGTGAAACCTGAGGAAAAGCTGGTAAAAAAATAGAACTGCTGAATTTATCATTTTAAACAACCATATAGAAACTCTCTCATTTGTTTCAGGGCCCAGTTTTTATTTAGGAGGATGTCTGAAAATGATCAAAGAAGAGGACTGGAATTTTTTGAGATATGAGAGAAAACTGAAGTAATGAAGCAAACCCCAAAACAAAAAAAGGCAGGAAAAAATGTTTCAGAGTCCCTCAATTACATTTTGATGCTCAAACGGCACAGGAGCCAACAAAGTCTCACTGGTATTTGGCCTCGATTACTTTTTTGGGTATGAACTCGGTATGAAATTGCCATATGTGAAAACTCTGCATTTCATTAAATTATCTATCTGACTGCAGGCAACAATGTGCAATCCATCCCTCCAAACAACCTGCCGGGAGGGTTTACCCTCTGATCAAGGTCTATCACCTGCAAAGCTTCAGAGCACATCAGGCTGACTAAATTGAATATAGATATGGGTAAATGAATTATGAATTATGAATGGGCCTCAATCCAAAATGTGAAAATGCAATAGCTTTTCAAATTAAATAGATTTTCTTACCAGCAGAGAAAGTGACAGCCCAAGAAAACTTTACACAGATGGTGAAGTCCCACCGATGGGCAGACATATACAGAGGTAGACGGGGAGACTCAAATATATCGCCATGTCAGCGGGTCAAAATAAGTCCGAAAGATTTCAATCCTACTGTAAGGCATAAACTCCGTTGATGCATTTTACGAGAGTACTTTCACAAGTTTTCATGCCCTCAGCTGGATGTAGCAAAAAAATTCTTGGAGAGTGGTGACCTGCGTTCACACGCCGGGTGAAGGTGTTGCAACAGCTTTGCCTGCAGCGAGAGCCTGTGGATGAGCAAGAGGAGGGGAAGCTGCGGGAATATGCGGACACAGTCAGCCACAGCAATTCTGCTATCTGTCAGACTTATTCCCGTGTAAGAACAGCCAAATTTGATCTCATTAACTCGCCCTTCAGTCCAACAGCTAATTACACGCACACACACAATCGGGATCTTCGCAGCACAATAAAGTTTTGACAGAGAGCGTGAAAGAAAGACGGGGGGGGGGTGAACGGGAGCGAAATTCAGCAACTGGCACAAGGGAGACAGAAGAGTGGAGGTCATACCGAGAAAGGATGACAAACACTAAAAACAAAGTGAAAGAGAAGAGAGCAACAGCGGAGGCTTCATTACTCCTAAGCCTTCGACAAGTATTATACTTGAGCGTAAGCTGATTTTCCCTCTCACGTTCAGCGCTGGATTGGCTCCGAGTCAGAATCTTTCTGAAAAGCTATTTGTTTCCAGTATCCCTAATAAAGGAATTAATGTTATGTTAATGACTTTTAGCCTATTACTGCTCTGCTGATGGATCCATCTGTACTCGAAAAAAGTCTTTTTCCTCCAGAACCCCGCCGCCTGCTTATTTGTGTCACAGTCTTTGTCAGGTAATTTATGGCGGGACATTAAGCCGTTAATACATTGTGCTACAAAAAAAGACGACAGTTTAATGGCATTGCGTAGATGAGCAAACTTGCCATCAATAATGCTGTATAATGAAGCGTCGTTGAGGCCCACTGGGAATGGAAAACAGTGGCAGATGACACTTAAAAGAGAATGCTAAGAGTTTGTGTGTGAGAATGCTTCTCAAGTTGAAAGTAAACAAATGGAGTTGGGAACAAAAAGCAGATGGTGCAGGAGAGGGGAACAACAGAGCGGGTACATCTGGATGGGACCTGTCTACGTCGGTCTTCACCGTCAAGGTTGTGCAGTAGTGGTTCATTTGGGGATCATGTTGGAAGCTGAGAGGCCAAACTTCACGGAGAGTGAATCTTACTCCTGCAATTTAACAGCTCATTGCTCAAAGTATTTGTATTTTTGAAGAAACTGAACAAGATGGCTGAAATTTGGAGAAATGAAAGAAGTGACTCAACTTCACCATGACTTATAGTACTTCCACCGGTCTCGACAGTCAACTAAAACTGGGCATTTGCTCTACAGTTTCACGCCTGTTTTTCCCCAAACGTCTGCATCCCACAACTCAATTTGAGTTGGTCCATTTCTGCTTGGTCTGGAGTCATTTGCTGCGTACACAACAGGACTTGAGCAACAGCCAATATGCTTCCCTCCACTAACAGTTGGGATCTTAACAATGGCCAATATTTTAGTAAGCTGTTGTGCAGCTCCTGCACAGTACAAACAGTGCCATGACTCACCTGCCCGTTTTCTCTCTGCTCCTGAGCAAAGTGGTGAACAGGGTGACAATAGCGTCATGACGCGTCTTAAAAACCGAGCCTGGCTGAACCTTGGTAACAAAGAAATCGAAATAAACAAACCTATCACCTCCCAGAAAAGGCGCCTGAAAGCATGTGTCTGATACTCAGGCTGAGAAAAAAAAGTGGACTGCTTCTCTGTATATGCATCATAAAATGCACTTTAGCTTTAACTTTCAGTCAGTTCCACAGATGACAAGATCTTTACAAACACAACTGTGAATATTTGTCATTAAGAAGCATGAAGCATTGAAATTGGATTTGCTTGAGGAAAATTGGAACCCCCTGACATCTTGAAATACAGGTGACTGTCATGGAAAGTAACTTTCAGCAGAATGGAGATAAACGAAGAATTGTCACTTCCCAAATGTGGAAAACAAAAGTTCACAACTGAAATAAACATGAGAAAAGAATATAAGGGAGTTATGGGAAGAGGGATGACAAAATTCTGAGAGAGGACGGCTTACATAAAAAGGATTATCAGGCATCTCAAGTCACAAAACTTGTTATTGCTCCCGTCATTCCAACAATCTCTCAGGCTTGCTCTCTATATACTTCCTCGCTCCCCACATTCTTCTCCCTTTGTCTCCTGTTTTCTCAGGTCTGTCTCACACTCTTGGAGTACTGTTGCAGTTTTGAAACATTCCTCGTTGCTTCAGAAGAATCTGAGAATCAGCAGTCAGTTCTCTGTTTGCAGCCTTCAATCTCGGCACTTCATTGTCGTTTCTGCGACTGCCTTTCACTCTACATTGCTTCCTGTTGATTTCAGCCAGCCGGCACTGCATGTGTGGATCCATGCTTGTGAAGAGAGGGCAGTGTGCTTGGTATATTATGCAGGAGCAGCAACTTCAACATATACCTATCTTCAGTGTCAAATCTCTCTTAATTGTGCATTAAGTCTACAAATCATATCAACTAGAAATCTTTTTATTAAATATGTCTTTTGTAGAAGGGGGGAATCATTTTTGGGGGCGTTCGGCTCGTCATTTGTTTCCGTCAACATAAAAGTCAAGTGTAGTGACTTTAACAGCTTTCCGTATGTGACGGAAAAATAATCAGAACAAACGTCTGGTCCCTGTGACACATTAAACTGAGCTCCAATTGTAGCACGCATGGAGCATGAAGGACAACGGATAGAATCAAGCGAAAGTTGAGTACGTCAGACAAAAGATAACTTCTCTCCAGCTGCCAGCCTCCCTGCGATCACTGCTGGGGATCGACAAAAGATGGCTTATTCATTCACAGGCACCGGATTAAAAACTGTGCATTTCTCACTGTATACAGACATCCGACTGCTGAATGGAAATGCTCACTTCAGTGGTTTGAATAGAATGCAGCTTTATCAAAAGCTGATTTGGTTTTATTGAAATCACTGATCATGTTATTTGACATTTCAATAGGCCCGAGGAGGATATAATCCCTATACAGGAGTGTCACACCACGTAGCAGAGCGCCACTCTGCTCCTCGATAGCAGCCACAGCTGCCCTGCAGTCAATCAGACAACTGGGAATAAAATGAGCCAAGTAGCAGAAGATTAAGACGGATTACAGTTGGTGTGGTAAACCATCTGAATGCTGCCACATAACTAAGGAGATGAGGGCTTACGATGGTATGTATGCCATGCCAACCATGTAGACAAGCGTGCTTTGAGGGCTGCAGATGTTGTCAGGGTGTTCCCATGCACACAACCATTTTGGTGACAATGCAAAACGGGCGACAACGACCCTATATTTAAAAGTGTTTTCGCAGTACTCTGGAAAACAAAAGGGGGTGGCGAGCAAACCGGCTGCTTTAGATCCTGGCCAGCAAAAGTCCGGGGGTGAAATGAGTTCACCCAAATTTCTAGGCTTCAAATAAACAGATAAAAGAGCGAATGTTTGTTTTTCCATCCACAACGGACCTATCATGCTCGAAATGGCTAAAAAATCCGCCCCAGTACGCCATCTCGCTTGACGATTGATCAAACGCATCTTGAAATCTTTTTGCAAGTTTTTCTCTCTTCCTGTAATCTCAGTTTTCTCATGTTCTCTCTGTCTTCATCTCTCACCTTCTCATTCATCACGTTCAGTGTGACAAAGATCCTATAGCAGGGTACTGGAATAAATAGCCCCCTGCCCTGCTATCGACAGGCTCCACTCAATTGAATTTAATGCTTGGCTGCCCTTGTGTTTTCTTCCTCCGTCTCGCAAACAAACTCATTTATTCTAATTTCTTGATGTCTCCATTTGCATCTGTAAACTCTCAGAATGACTCCTCCCCCTTGTGGGGATGTGCTTGACTAGTGTGGCATCCATTAATTAACTACTTAATCAGAAGCAATTAATGTAATAATGCACGGCTTGATTAACAAAATTGCTATAGGCATTTTGAAACAAGGTATCCGATACCTAACACAAATAGGTTGGGAAATGGCAGGTAATTATTCCCTGCCAAGTTAACTGAATATCAGTGGATAACAATGTGGTTATGAGACTATATTGAGCTGGAGCGGAAGGGAGACGATTATTTTGTCAAAGCAATTGCACGGCATGACAACTGCTGTCCGCACCGTCTTCTCAGAAAGCGATGCAGCGATAGGACAGCTGATCGAGCGTGTGAGCACACTGACTTACACAGAAGTAAGAATTGTGGAGATGATGGCTGAGAGCCTCTCACCCTCACACTTAAAAACACACAAACAGAAGAAAAGCAGAAGCTTTAACCATACAACAATGCGGCTATATTTTCCTTCAAGGTTAACCTCTTCTAGAGAGCACATACATAATGTGCTTTTTCACTGAACTAAATACAGCACTACTGTTTTTTTAACAGCATGAAATTTATGTTTTTATGTTTGCACAATTACAGGGTACTTAAACGTTGACTTCACTCTATTGTATGTCTGTACAACACACTGAGTTGTAATTGAGTTGGTGGTGTATATATTTCAAGTTTTTGGATGGAAATTCTACCTGAATCTCTCAATTTTAAAGCACCCATGGATGTTGCCCATGAGAACGGAAATATTTCAAGGGGCTTTCTTCGTTTTTTTATTCGAATGTTTTGCAATTTCTTAAGCCACATTTTTACATCCATAATTTAGTTTATCTGCCTCTCCTGTGCATTCACTGACACTTGGCATACTCCCACTGACTTTATATCTCTAACTGTAGCTTTTGGAGGTTTTCCAGCCAATAGCATATTTAGGTAAATTCCTCCAATTCTTTCGCTGTGGTAAAAATCTGACAGTTTGATCACTCTGCGATATTTGTTGCTTCTCTCAACTTCTTTGTGTTTTCCAGACTAAGAAGTGTTTTTCCCCCCATCTGTTTTTCCCAGATAAATATGATGAATGTCCACTCTGTCCAGATGTAAGAGAGAGTTATGTCCTCCTGGCTTTGTTCACCCCTTCAATAACTCAGACTGGAGGTCGTTCAGGGGCTATTTCAGTCCTCTCCTCTGCTGCATCATTTCCTGTCCGGCCATGTGAATCTTCAATGACCTCTCTTTGTTACAAATCATGCAACGATTTCTTCAACAGTGTTGATAACGCTCGCAGAGATCATACTACTCTGAGCCAAGGGAGAGCAGAAGTGGCATCAAGCGATGACAAACTGGAACTGGTGTACTGACCACTGTATGAATTACTCAACAACCCACATTACCTTCGGTTCAGAAAATGCAATTATATGTGGGCAGCGTTTAATAAATAGCATCCTCCTCCCTTAGCCACCTGCTCTCATTCAGTCATGAGGTGCAAGAACCAGTGTTGGTTTGTGTTGGGATTATATTGTGACAGGGTAGGATTCACTCAGACAGGTCACCAGTTTATCACGGGACAAACGCAGACAATCCTTTGAACAATTTGCAATCACAAATTGACCTCATTTGAATGCTTTTTAGACTGTATAAAGACACTAAAGTCTTTGTGCATGTACAGGAGGAACATAAAGACTCCTAGGCCGCACCCAAACCTCTGTCCTTCTCGCTGTGAGGAAAAAGACTGCACCACCACTGCACCTCCTCACTGCACCGTTCCATGAAATAAATTCTGAGGCAACTGTCAGAGATCTTTTCTGTTGGCTTGTTTTTTTATTCTACAGGAATATAATCCATGTTTATTTTGCAGTAATATCATTAGCTTTTGAGCTAATCCCCGCGCATTAGTGACGCATTGGCATTCTTTCAAATTGACCGCATCAGTGGGCCGCCGATTTCTCCGTCTGATCCAACAGCCTGTCAAGATACAGCAAAGGAAGTGGCTTGAAAATCTACCACTGAAAGATCTGTTGGCAACACTAACATCTGCAACACTGAGTAGGAATTTCCTTCATACACAGGGGGAAAAAATAAAAAAAAACACGCACTCTCTCTGACAACCTTCACAGAACGCAAGGCTTTCCATCCCAGTCTCTCCCAGAACATTGAACTCAATAACGGCAAAACCAGAGCTGCAGAACAAACTACAAACGAGCAAAAGAAAATCCCTGAATCTGGGAGCTCAGTGTGCTGTTGCAAATTTTCTGCCTTCCTGGATCACTGCATCCGAGCATCCGGCTGGGCTGCTTCAAAACATACACATACCTGCGCTAACACGCACGGAGAACTAACACAAAGCAGCTGTCACTCAATCAGCTCAGAGCTCGCTCGGAAACTGCAAACGAGCAGCCGCTCCGACAAACCTGAAAACAGGTTACTGTCGTCTCTTTTCAAAGGTGGCTTTAGGTGTCAAGTTTAAAACTACCCAAGAATATTTAAGTTATTGTTCAGATCAATCAAAGTGACATTGCAGGCACACAACTACCAGGAGAAGTAGCAGGAAAAACAACCGAGTTATTCTGGGATTCGTCACCGTAACAACAAGCCAATATGACATGGGTGAAAGACAGAATCAGACATTTCAGGACAACAGTGGGCTCTTTCAGATTGAATGCTTTTAGCTTAAGATAAAAAGTCACAAAAATCATCAGTTTTGTAACAGTTTGTGGCTATGATGAGTTGACTCGTGGAAGGATTGCACATCTTGCAGAACAACAAGTGGGAAATGCATTTCCCCAAAGGAGTGCCCTGTTTACATTTGCAATCATGATTCAGAAATCTGACAATTTACAACCTGTTTACTGATTCTATGTTGTTTACAAAACAGTACCAACAAATCAGGCAGTGAAAGAGTTAGGTAGCTACACTATTTATTGGCCTCTTGAGATGCAGTGCCTCAAGATTACTCTCTTCAGAGTTCATCATGCTATGACTCCCATTTTCTTAATGTATTTTCTTGTGAATAGAAGTCAAAGGACTCTCACTGTGCTTCATTATTGAAGAATAGCAATTTAATATGCAAAGATTCGGATGAAAAAATAGTTTCTTAGAAGAGACAACTTACGATCTTACATAACATGTAAACACAAGATTAGGAAAACAACTTATTTACAAGTTAAAAACACAGAGAAAACAGCGGCTGCTTGTCTGCGATATCTGCCAGAATGCTTCTTCATCTTGTATGTTTCCCATCTGACACCTGACAGAGCCATCATCATTCCCGGCATTGCTACAGCTACATTTGCAGTGGGCAGACGGCCCTTCAGCCACAGTTATACTGATGCACAGGATGGGACCTTCATGCAAATGCTGTTTCATCAATAACTCATGGAGCAGCTCATTTCACCACACTTGCAAAACAACCTCCATGCCTCACAGGCTCTTCCTGCAAAGCATGAAACAATACGGTGCTGTGGACGACTTGTTAAAAATACATAATCTGGAGACACTGAGAGCTCAGTAAAGAATGCATGAGCAGGAGTTTTCCTGAATGCATCTTTGCATGCTCAAGTGTGTTTGTATATGTGCGTATGCATAAATGTGTGAACGTGGATGTGGATGCAGTTGTTTCCCAGCTTCTCACCCAAATGTGGTCCCTGTCACATGCCTTACAACATAATGCAGAGGTGGGAAGATAACAACGCTGCTCCTGTCATGTTACATTCGTTTGGATAAGGGAAAGAAGCTGTGAACCAGCCGGGTGGCCGACAGACATGACAGCCTGGAACTACCAGAAACCGTGTTGGTACACAGGCCTCCACGAACACATGTTCACAGAAACCCTGTGCATCTCACAGCCCATAATGTAGCAGCACTGATGAGACAGGTGAAAGTCTGCAGTGCAGCTGACATGGGCACAGTCGCGTTCATCTGGCTGGGTTTCTGTTGCTGTATACTGAAACAATGAAGGGATTTTTCGATTTCATTCTATGAGACATCTCGTCTGGACTTCTCTCTCAGAGAAGAAGGACAAAACAACAGTTTTCTGTCAGGGGACCTATTTTGAATAGCTCTGTGAGTTATGTGTGCCCTAACATCAAGGATTCCAACAGTTTCATTCACATGTCGACAAAACAACACCGTGGTTATTAAGCGGGTGATCATTCTGGAAAAGTACCTTCGCTCTGACATACAGAATCGCTCAGTGAAACGAGACTGCTGAACCATCAATCTGTCCATCTGTTTCCAGCTCCCCTATCTCTCTTTCACACCCATCCACTCTTTCTTCCGGCTAATCCCCCTCTCGATCGCATTTCTAATTTCTCTCTTGATTTGGCTCTCATCTCTCTCAATCATCTCAACTCTGATTCCTTTACACTATTTTTACATCTCCATCACTGAGGGGCAATGTGAGAAATCCTGTCTTGGCTCGCCTCCTTCATGCCGAGTTTATTTTTCTCTCTCTGCCTCTGCTTGTCAGTACCCCGTGCCACAGACGATACTGTTATTTCGTAAGTGCTCTGTGTGTGTGAGTGTGTGTGTGTGCGTGCGCGCGTGTGTGTGTGTGTGTGTTACTGGCTGGATCGCTGTGTCCTTTAGACCCCGCACGCCTCATGTGCTTGCTGCTTAAGTGGCCGTTTCTTTTTGAATCGCCTTTTAAAGTTTCAAGTATCAAAACTCTCTCGAGTCGATAGAAAGTTGTTGCACATCCATCCAGCCTGTCCAACTCTGTCGTGCCAGGTGAGATAGTTTGACTGAGATGTCTTCAATAATTCATTCCGAGTCCAGACGATGTGAATTGTAGAGATAAAAAAAGATCTGTTTGACATGAAAGAGAAATAAAATACATCACAGAGAATATATTGTGCGAAAGCAGATGTGTATAGATTTGAGTAAACAATCTGTGTTTTGGCGCATATGGTTGTGTAAGTGACAATGATGTTTCAGCCTGTCTCCTGTACAGTACCGTGCTCTCCTCATCTTTTTACCCCCTGCATCTGAGCCCCGCAGCGGCCCAGCTTGGCGGTGCCGAGCTCTCGTTAATCACACAGTGTCAGGCCTTTAATAAGTCCTTGACGGGGTTTCGCCGTAAACGACACTCTTTATCAAAGGTTTACACTGCCAGTGTGTCCTGAGGAATGATTGATCCTGCCACGCTCAGGTCTGCCCTTCATGCAGACTGACAGAGCAACACCCAGAAGACCCGCGGTAGAAAGCCTCGCGGAGGTACGCGGACACGCGTGTGACTGAACAATGCGTGTCATCGGGTGAGGGTGTGACAGTGGCTAATAAGGCGGTAGTGCTTTAATAGCACCAGATGGTTATACATCTGTGTGACATATATTGCGCTGCGCACTATTTTTCTCCTCTTACCTTCTGTCCTGCACCTCCAAATGCAAAACACTGCAGCTGTAGATGTTCTGATAAAGTGACTCTTTAACCTTGCCTGCCTCTGGCTGGACAGTAAGCAGCTAATCCACTTAACAAACGACATAATATCAGCAATCGCCTGACCTTCCCTAAGCACATTATGCTGCAGGTGAAGTATTACCAGAGCTCTAATGGCCTTGTTAGGAAATTCTTAAAACTTGGCATCACTTTTACAGAGAGTAAGTGCACTGTGTGGAAAAGATTAGCTTTCAAAGACCAACTAGATCCAGCATTAGTGAAAGAGGATTCTTACATTCAGCTGTATTCATGCTAATTTTTTTTTATAACAGGTGAACAAAAATTGAGACCAGTTCTGAGATATCTGCTCGTGTGTAAATTGCCTGTGCAAAAAAACTCATAACCTTCATTACAAGTTGGAATAAATCTGTTTTTACCAGAGGATGCTTCTTCAGTGGTAAAATATACATGAGTATGAATGCAGATCTGCTGAAAACTACTGAATACATCACGAAAGAGAGAACAGATATCAAAAAATGGCCCAAATAAAAAGGTACCATAAACCTGCTCCACTGCAATGAAATTCAAAGCTTTAGTAGGCAAGTGTGGACCTCACTTATTTAACCTTCATCAGTGTCCTGCTTTTCATAATTAGTCACATTCACCCATTAGCTCAAACACCACTGCTGTCATGCAACCACTTGTACCACATTGGAAGCAACATGGGGTTCAGTGTCTTGTTGGACACTTTGTCATTCGGACAGGGCAAGACGGGGGACTGAACCACCCACCCGCCATGGCACTGAAGGTCAAACTGCTCGAACAAATGAACCACGGCTGCCCAAATAAAAGGGTAAAAGAAAGACGTGGCTCTGACTAATTGGAAACCAAACTTTGAAAAGTAAATACAGTCAAAGATAGATTAAAAACATCTGGTAAGAATTGAGTTTGTCACTTAACTACATTTTTAACTATTCAATATTTAAGTGTATTCAGATCTGGTATGAAAACCGAGGATAAACCTCGAGGTTGATCCTGTTGCCAACACATTTACTGTCTGCACAAAGCTGCCTTCATTTCCTTCAAAATAGAAATGAGTTTCTCAGTTTTGAGGCTGATTAATTGGCTTTTGTTTTGTCAGGAACACCGGATCAAACGCACACCTGTCGAGAAAATAACAGGTTTGTCTGCAGGTGGCTGAGCAAACTGTAACTTTATGAGAACGGCTAAATCCTCCAAAAGATAAAAAGAAAATCATGTCTGAAAATACTCGCAGACTTTAAGTGCCAGGTCTCTGGCATTATTCAGCCGTGATGAAAAGAGAAATCACATAATGGTCGAGGATATCAGGGCCGATTGTACCAGCGGACTTGTTTGTAAATGGCAGTGCAGGGACATGAATGGCTCCGGGAAGTTCGCTGAATGAACTCTAAAGAGAACAATTTGGTATTCTCCGGGAAGACGCCACAGGCAACTCAGCGATTAGGGGGCTGCGAGGGCTCTCTGCTATTCACTTTTTTTTTTGGTCCTGACCTCAAGTCTTTTTCCTGCGAGAGACACACACACACACACACACACACACACACACACACACAGAAACCCTTTGCCATGAGGTGGTAGACGCACCATCTGGCCGGATGGGCAGGGAGTCAAACTGAGAGACTGAGAAGAAGGGACATTAAACAAGTGTGTAATGGTTCAATATTTGACTGTTCTGTTCATGTGAGGATATATTTTGTCAAGAGACTCTCTTGGCTCTGAAGCCTGTCCACAGTCCCGACAGTCTTCTCTCGCACGGCGGCGCCCACAGGTTGCTGCCATTCTCCACGCATACTCCTCCCAGGAAGCCGAGCATTTTTTGTTCCAGAACCAAAAAAAACAGCACCTGTTCAAATGCCTCACACATTGTTTCGTCAGATCTTTTAGCCAAGATGTCCCTCTATAATCATCTCAGCAACAATGGGGGACTGTTTTTTGCCTCATTGTGTCTCTGTGGTGACCAATGCTGCAACTCCTGGTTCTGGGACATGAATCAATCAGCCATAACATTATGGCCACTGTCAGATGGAGAGACAAACAGCAATTATCTCCTAATGTTGCTACCTGTCAGTGGTTGGGAATAGTTGGCAGCAAGTGAACAATGTGTCCACCGAGACGATGTGTTGGAAGCAGAAAAAAGGCCGAGTGTAATGACTTGAACAAAATTGACGGGGGCCAAATTGTGACAGTTAGACAACCAAGCTGGAGCATCTCCAAGACTGCAGCTCATGCGAGGTGTTTTTTTTCTTCTACAGTGGTTATTGTTGATGAAAGTGATTCAAGAGAAGTAAAACAACTGACTAACATGAGCCACAAAGATGTTGAAGCATGTGGTCTCACCTCACATGTTAAAGAATGTCTGGCAAATTTGATGATTACATCGCAAGAGACCATCAGTGGTCTACAAGTGGCCATTCCTTGAATCTGTACAATATTAGGCAGGTAGCGATATGGACTTGTAAATGCAAGAAAAAATGCAAACAACATATTTTCAGCAAGTGTCTAAAATACAGCAAAAGGATTGTTCAGCAAGGAAGCAGTGCATATGTATGCAAAATGTAAATATCACACAATAGCACAGTGGAAGAAATGAAGTGGAACCTCAAACAGCTGCTATTATAGCTTTTCAACTATCTGGCCACCTAAAGGGAGTTCCGTCTATTGTGTGCAGCAGGTATAGATTGAGCAATGCACACATGGGGAAAAATATGGAGGAGTAAGAAGAAATGTATGATTGGACTATGATTAAAGGCAGCTTCGAAAAAGGTAAAATAACTACAATTTTCTCTCGTCACAGTTCAACCTTGCTGGCATTTGTACAGAGGAAAACGCTGCAGACACAATGGCGCTTTGTTCATTTCTAAAGCCAAATACAAAAAGTCCAACACTTGATGGTATCGAGATGTGTATTGGAAAAGGAGCACACAGAGGAATAGAGTAGGCAAGGAAGGAAATACACTTGATAGCAGCTACACAAGCAGATGTTAGATTTGCTTTCAATGACGTTTTTTACTTTACACGTGAAAGAAAATGCAAAGTCTCGTAACCAAAGGGAGCAAACTTGTTTTCACTGTTGTGATGAAGCAACAGGGTTACACCCCACTGTTCCTCTGGATGTATCCTCGTGTTTTTGGTTTTTCTTTGTAATGCACAGTTAACTTTTTTGACATTCAGAGGATTTCTCCTGCATGAATCCAAAGATAAACTGTCCAAATCCAAGCAAGAAACATATTGCAAGTACATCTCGTACATCTACAAGAGCCCGACTGCGCGGCATAAAAATTGAAAACAACACTAAGAAATACTGACAACTTCAGATTGTTTTATTCTGCCCTCGGGGGGGAAGACGTCTACACAATGACAAACATTCATGTGCGAGGTCACGCATCAGCAGCTATTCGAAGTATTTCTAAAAATCATTAACTTCCTGTTTCCAGCAACAGTTGGTCAGAACGAGCTGATGTACCAAAGACGGTGCCTCTGTTTGGCGCTCTTGATGTGATGAATAACTCTGCATTCATGCCTAAAGGCAAATTCCTTCTCAAATCCCAGCTCATTTCTCTCCGTCCGTCTCGTTTTCTGTCTCGCACATCCGCAGACACACTCGCACACTCACTTTCTCTCAATCCGCTTTTTCCTCGTGGAAACTCTTGACAATGAGTTTTTATGCGTTTCCAACTTTTCAGAGGAAATCTTACTTTTAGTCAGGGATATTTTTTTGTTACTTCATATCTATGTTTCTTCCTCTGCCACAAAAATACAAGAAGAATTCCTCGCTGCACTGTTTGAAATAACTTGAGTTACTTTTGGGGATTAGTTTTTCCTTCTCTGAACCTTTGCACGACAACATTCTAGATATCTTATATTCTCAACCTTTTGCAAATTTTTCCAATCACATTTTTGACCATTTTAGAGCCGACCACTCCCGACATCACGCTGAGGAGTGCTGCAGGTGTAGACTTTTTTTTTTTTTTTTTTAAACCACTTTCATTACAATTATCGCCACAACATGTCATCTATGAGCCCAACTACCCATCACCCGTATCAACTTCAAGGCTCCTTTTTTGACAGCGGCCATGACAGGAGATGGTAACAGCTAATTCAGAGCCTTCGGCGCTTGTCAAACGATGGAGATCGATAACCACCTGTCACACAGTTCCAACTGAAATAACGGCAGAGAATGACGGTTGCTCATTAGGAATCAAACAAGCCCTCGGCCATGGCACACGTCCCCTTTTCATATTGTTAATCTATGGCCTGACCCAGTCATCAGTTAGCTCATATGTAACGGCTGGTAATGGATGTTCCCGGGATCCCAGTGTGTCAAACGCCAATCGTCCTCAGAGCCACGGGCTGTCTCACTGCCACATGTCAAAACCCTTGATGTACGAGCCACTTTCCCTCTGCTTTAATGCATTTAAATGGAGCTGTGAGTCCAGCAGGACCAGCCCAATTTCAGAACCAGCGGTAAAGGCTCAATCTCATCTACTGCCCTGGTGGACGGAGCGTGTACATAGGAAATGAAATTGAAAATCCATCAGGCGCACTCACAAGCACACACACACACAAGCTCACTCACTCACACACACACACACACAGACAAATGAGGATTTTTCTCACACAAACTTATACACACACACTCTCTCACAAGAGGTCATATCTCACATTTCAAAGTGTTAGAATAATAACGCATGTGTGATGAGCTGCTGTCTGATGTAGAAGGCTAATCCAAGCAAAAAAATAGATTTACTTGAGTAATTGAACTCGAGTCAAAGAATTATGAGAGTGAAAGAGCTCCTGACCGCTCGGTGTAAAGGTATTCTAACCTTGAATTTAATTAAAATCCCTTTTTACTCCCCTGTAGACTCCACAGAGTATGTGTGCTTTAAATCTTATGGCTTGCTTTACCTGCTCAACTTGCAATGCATTAATCATCTTTTCTTTAAAGAAATGTTGGACCGACATGCGGCCCTTATATGAAATTCACCTGAAGCGACAAATGTACATTAAAACGTGGGGTGGGAGCAGGTATGAATGATTGTATTAAAAAGTCTAGCTTGGATGTTTTTAGGTGGCTTCACTGAGAAAATTATGAAAACTTTTTTTCCCTAAATATGTAAAGACAGAGTTACAAAGTGAAAATCTCAGACTATTAGACGATTAAAGGCACTTTAAAAAGAAAACAAAGCAGCAAATTGTGGAATTCATCATTACAGTCCATCTCTCATATTAAACTCACTCCTTGTACCCGACTACTGAACCAAAAGCAGCCTAAAGTAACACAGACCCAAACTAGCCTCAAACCAACGATATAAGCATTGTCAACCATCAACTTTAACCAATAACGGTTGAGGCAAAACCTGTGTTCAAACCCTTGGACCCTAAAACCTTGAAGACATTCCAAACTAAATATTTCGCCCTCCCTGTTTTCAGCTGATAACAAACGACCGACAACAGAGCCACGGGCAAACTCCCCAGACTCTGGATTTCCATAGTGCATGCATGTGTGAGTGCGCGTCCACGTTGCTGCAGTGAGAACATCTGCCTTCACTGAAAGCGCACAAATATTTGAGAACCTGTCCCGGCCCTGCCAACACCTGCCTTCCTGAGTGAGGCAACAGACGCCCCCACAACGGCCGCGAAAAGGAGGAGAGGCGAGAGGCGAGCCACGCACAGCCGGTGGACATGCTGGTTTGGCTCCATGTAACTGAGGAAACGTCAGCAGAGCAAACCGCTGGTTTCCCAGCTAGACAAATGTCTTTTTGGCAAGGGGCATTTGTTAGGACGGTTGGGTGACCTTGCATCTGTAAGCCATGCCTAAGAATGTGATTTCAGCTGTCGCGAAATGCTGCGAGGCGAGGTTAGGGATGATTCGACTGAGTCAATCCAGTGATTCAAATTAAAAACGCCGATTTCGGTAAACATGTTTGTGTAACAGACGAAGGCAATTAGTCTATTCCTCCCATGACGAGGGCATCGCTCCAAAGCCTAATCAAGAATCAGTCCTGCAGTTATGTTTGCGAGACGGGGAAACAGCATTTCATGTTATTTAACAAAATAAAGTAAACTGCAAGAATTATTAAGTCTTTTTGCTTCAAGCGTGATGTTTCATCTCACTTCATTCCACATTTTCTGCTCATTCCCATTTCTCTTTCCAGTGTGGAACATAAATAAAGAAAATTTTGCAATCTGATGATTTTTTTTCACTGATGTATTATCTCGTTGTGATTTGTGGACTTTTATATTATCAGACAAGCATTTAAAGACACAAAATGTCACTGCAGTAAAACAACTAATAGTACCAGAACAGCAAAAAACGCCCTGCAACCACACAGAAGAGGGGAAAAAAAAGCCATTTGATTCAAACGAGCCCACATTACTTCATATTTAGTAACAAACAACCCACCATAATGCCACCAGTTTGGGTCATAACAGGCTAATAACTAATCATCATCTGAAATTAGTGATGCAAACACTGAGCTCGTTTCTTATTATTTACACCTCATTTAAAACTACTGAACTCCTTCTTTTCATGCTAACACTCATTAGCTGACCAATTAGCTGTATCCAGTTCACAGCTGAGAGTACAGAGAGCAACACTGTCCTTAAAATAATCCAGTCATCCGCAAAAAAAAAAACGTATGATACCCGAATGTCTCTCTTAATAATACTATCCAAAGAAGCTTACTTGTTTCAGCAACATTATAAAATTAGCATCAGCTTACCTTTGTAGAACCAGTCTTGTCTCCATTATTATACTCTCAGGTCTTTTGTTGTAACTTCTACTTGTTGTCACAAATGCAATAATCCATTTTTTTAGGAACCAGTAACATCCACTTGGTTTAACCAGCCTCTATCAAATGAAGATAGAATCAGCAGCTTCAGCTGCTACCGATTAAAGACTGCGTTGTCCAGGTGTTACAAGTGCGCGTTGCTACGGACGCAACATCCGGTTTAACGGCGGAAGTGCAAAAAGAAGCGGTTCACCAAGTAACCGCCAGGAACTATATTACACACACACACAAAAAAAAAAATTACCCACACACCCAAACCAAAAAATATATGTTTAAACTGTCAGGAAACTTATTTGTAACCTAATACCATTCATTTATTTTTACTTTAAACACACTGTGTGTGGGTGCTTTTATATTGTGGCGTATCTCCTCTGTTTAGACTCCTATTTGGGAAGAGAAGAGCTCCTAATGATTGGCAAAATGAAGCAACACACCCATGCTGTTTATCTGTTAGGAGACTGTTTTTTTGTTGTAGTTGTTTTTGAAATATGACTATAAACGAAGCTGTATTTTTTTTGTAACTGCTCCCTAAAAAAATTCACTGCAGTTTTTCAATCACATTACGTGTGCTGTTTTTTTCCCGTAATGCTCCCCAAAACACTTCATCAAAATGAATCATTATTTATATTATTATTTCTCGCGGTGTTCTTCATGCTGTGTTGACTTAGAAATGACAAATACAAGTACAACAATCTTAACAAATGCGATAAATCTGTCTGCAGACAGAATGAGTGCAACAAAAATCTGTTTCCAGACTGGGCTATATTTTGTTTTTTACAGGAGATGTTTTGACATTTTATTAAAGCAGATATGCAGGTGCACTTAATCACAATCACTGAACTAACTTCAGTTCTGCTTTATGCAGACAGAGCTGTCAATAATGTTATCAGTCATCTTTCTTTTTGCTTTGCCAAATAGGGCCAAAAGTCATGACAAAAACACACCCTTTTCATAACGATTAATTGTTTCACCATATCTGCATCACACAAAATGGAGCCGCCACCGCTGCTGCTGTGGCATGCAGCAAAATACATACTGACTCTTCAACATCAATAACAGTGCAGTTAATAAAAACAGGCTCCCCAAAAAGTCATAAAAATATATGGCAAAGGAGGCTGTCAAATCTATTTTTTCTCATGTTGCTCTCGATAAGAAAATCGACATTGTTTGGACCTCTTCCAGTTAATGACATTTATAGAAAATATGACAAATAGGAGTTATCTCGGCCCTGTCTTAATCATTTGGCGACTCCCGAAGGCGGATGCCCCAGGGCACTTACCCAGTGCTATCTATGGATAATCCATCCCACACTGTCATTTCCATTTGCCACATGGCTTTTCCACTGCATGTTTTATAGCCTTCCCATCAAGTAATATGGGTTTCTGTCCCTCAGCAGAGCCTCACAGGAAACCCCCACCTGCCGCCTTTTGACAGCAGTTTCCAACAAGCTTTCACCCGATCCAAAATCACAAAATCATCTTTTGAGGGTTTAAGTCGGCGACATTAAACTTTGTTACGATAGGTAAACATAGGAAGAGTTTCAGGGTTTTGTTTGTACACGTCTTCCCGGGGATTTTCAAGAACCACAACTTGATGTAAGCAGTGGGCGCACTTTGTAAATAGGAACTCTCTTGGCAGATTCGATACAATGACAAAGCTGCCTGCGATTCTTCAGGGTCACAGAGAAGGAATACTAATGCAAGGCGCCGCAATGAACCTTCAGGAAAACACTTAGCAGAGTGTGAGCGCTCACCCAGACAATCTCTCCACGTTGCCTCTGCTTTCACAGTCCACAGTGTGCTCGGTAGATGACAGCAAAGGTTATGTGAGGCGAGCCGCTGGGTAACACTCTTACACTCACCCCTACAGGTTAGGTGACAAAATGAAAGTTCATATTCATGCCTGATGTTTGGTCTCTCTGATCCCCTGAGAAATGTGGCAAATGGTAAATTTTAAGGTTTCTTGCAGGGACACTTGCAAAGAGTGTCAAAACATCTAAAACACAAGAAAAAGCATGGGAGACGAAGATGTTTTTTCCTACATTAAAAGGAGACCCGAACAGTAGCCTGAAGTCTTATCTAGAAATTTATTAGGTTTAAAAGTAAAACAGGAAAAAAGCAGTGTTTGCCATGTTTAATTCCCGTCATGTAGAGTCCTTGCATAATGATGAAAGCTGCTCCAATTGTGTCTGTATTTCAATTCAGAAATTAAACACTCAGAGTTTGGGAGGGAAATACAAGTCTCGCATCAAGCAATTCATGTGAAGAAAGATAGAAACTGTGTAAAACTATTGCCCCAGTTAAGAACTCACACTTTGTCCTGTGAACGGCTGAAACCACAGATTTGACATTTTGGATGCAGCGACTGTTTCGTGGTAAACAGTCCAAGCTTTACGAGTGAGTCCACTGGTTCCCTGTGTGGAGTTTGAGTGATCCCTGTCTGCATGTGGCAGCTTTCCCAAGGTGCTCTGGCTTCAAAGACAAGCATGTTATCCCCTGGCCCCAGATAACCCCTTTATGCGTTTGAGCGATTGTCTGCCAAACTGCTTTTGCAGAGTAATATACACTTTAGATTTGTGATTAGATCCTTTATACAGAAAAGACACCAGGCTTCCGTGACCCTAATTCAAACCGGGCTGGCCTGGAAGATAGATCGATAGATAGATGCTCAGTGTTGTTTGGGTAACCATGTCCGTGATGAGAAACACCTGTCCCTATGTACCGCGACCTCATACTATTCAATGGTCAAACAAAGACAGTTCGGCTCGAGTGTTGTTTAAACCGTTCCCGTTCGAGCGTGAGCCCATCGATCGACCTTAAGGATGCCTGCTGTCATGCAATCAAAAAATCACTCGGTCCAATCAAGTGCACGTCCTCAAAGCCGAAAGGGGTCGACTATCTGTTCAGACAGCGTGGCAGCTGGAGGCCTCTGACCGGAGCTGACAGGAGTGCTCCTTTCCGTGTGCTCTAAACTTTCCTCGGAGAGCACGCCTCTGCTTCCTTAAACAGGGTAAATTGAATTAGGACATTTCACCAGCTGGCAAGTGTGAAATTGAGTTGAAGTGTACCCCGAGGTTAGACGTGCGAGATGCCGGATTTAAACACCCCAACAGAACAGAGCAGGATCAAGCTTTTGTCTGCAAGCTGAATTCTAAACAAGCAACGGGAAGGAAGATAAGGGACAGCTTGAGCTCACTCAGTTGGGGCAATAAGAAGGTTTATGTTTGTATGTGGGTGGGTGCGCATGCACGTGTGCAAGTAAGCGTTCAAGTGTGCACATGTTTGCCGATGTGCACTGGGATTATATCACCGCGGGGACAATAAAGTCAGTCGAGTGATACGCAAGCTATCTGGAGAGAATTTCCCAACAGAAGCCTTAATCTCATTCCTGTTGCAGCTTATGTTGCCTAAAACACAAAATCTCAGGCTCCTCTGGTGAGCAAAATACAAACATGGGGAGAAACGATAACATACTGCGCTGGCCTGCGTTTTTCACCACAAACAAGCCGCGTATTCATCTGTCAGTCACAGCTAATGCACGCGGTTGCTTCAATTCATCCTGTCTGTTTCACTCAGACCATTTGTGTCTGCACAAATGTGGGACCCTCGAGGTGCAAAAAAGAAATGAAAAATTCAATAAAGCTGCAGCAAATCCATAGGAGAACTAATAATACCAAACTTAATGAATTAGACGGAGGATTGTTTCACTCAAGCTCATTAGGCTCTACCTGCTGAATTGGCGTTTGGCTGGAGAGAACCATACAAATTGGGGGGTATGCTGCAGAATGCTTTTAACGCTTCTCCTTAGTCTGCATTTAACTCAAAGGGTCTTTCTGCTGCCGTGCATACAAATCAAGCATAGATTTTAATTCATCTACATAATGGGTGTCAAAGATGAGGTCCGTGGGCCAAGACTGAATGCAAGAAATTTCCAATCTGGTTCTCTGGAGGAACAGATAAATGATATTGATATTGATGGCCATTGAACACCAAATAAATGTGAGAGAAAATAAACTTTGGACGATGATTCTTCTCACAATTTATCCAACTTTTTCAGGCTGTGTAAAATGGCGACTTTGGTTCTCGGGTGGACAGCAGGTAATTGACACCCCCGTTCAAACAGCATCCATCCAGGAATGCTGCATCCATCTATATTGTGCTGAGGCTAAGTCATCTGTGTGAGCGTGTCCTGGCCTCACACCATGGCGTTATTCATCACAGCGTAGCCGTGGCCTTCCTCTGTAAATCAAAGCACGCTCTGCAAAATCCGTCCTCCACCAGCCACTTCCAGCTCCCACTTATTGCTTCCAATTCTCTTATAGGCATTTTTTTAACCCTTCAATGTCTCCCTATATGTTTTACTCTTTTTTCTTACAAAATTTTCTTTCTTTGCTCTGATTTTCCTTTTCCCGCTCTCTTTTAATTTCCAGCCATCTCGTTTCCATCCCTCCCTTCGACCCCCTTCCCTCGGTGCCTGCTCCCTCCACCTCCCACATCACTGTTATTCCCAGCCTTGATGCCAAGTGTTTGCCTTATCAATCACATTTTCGCATCTATTCTTTCCCCCTCCAGCAAAGGACCGTTCCATCAGTCACTGTTCAACACCCACATTCAACCCGTCTCACCCCGTCGCTGCGATGGTTAATTCCATCAGTCACAAGCCTCTCATACACCCTCACCAAAGCCCAGCCACTTCCATCAGAGCGTTAATCCATTTAAGAGAGAGAGCGGCTCCTTGCTCGGCTGGTGTGACTGCGCGCCGAGGTGACAGAAAGCAGGGACCGGAGAAAAAGGAAGGCTTGTCATTACAGATATAAATGCTGTGCCACAAAGCAAGTAGGGTAATTAGTGTTTTATTGTCATGTGGAGAAAGTGTCAGCTGAGGCCAAGCCTGAACATGAGTGGAAGCTAGAAGAAGAAGGAAAAGAAGCAGGGTTGAAGGGATGTTGGATGTATGTGAGCTGTTTAGGCCTTAAGCAAAAGTATCTGGATGACGAGTGTGTTTAGTCTTTAATCTGCAGAGCCTCGAAAACTCATGACTTGCTGTTTCTTACAAACTTATAGCGGTAAATTGATGACAGTCACATAATCGTGTTCAAATAGCAGAGTTCTGAGGATACTGTATTCTAATGCTTCTGCTGCAGTTAGTAGCAAGCGACTCTCACACCAATCCAGTGCTCATGTGTGGGCGTCTACCTGGTAGTCAGAAATGAGGGAGAAAGAAAACCACTGTAATGGAGTTAGTTACTATTTTTACTGATGGACTGGCAGGGTAAAGAGGTAAACCTCTCACCAGAATGCTGGTGGTTCAATTCCCCTAACCAACACTTGTCACCATGCTTGTCATCACTTGAGTAAGGCACCCGAACCATGACTTCTCTCTGGCTGCTGCGCTTTGGTAGCAGACTGATCCCTGTTATGGGTAGTTAAGGTGGACTGTGGCTCTGATAGAGTCTAATTTGATGTAACCTAACTAAATCTTTGGGTGTTTGAATACGAGCCCAAAGAAGGGTTGCAACAAAGCAGTTTCACTGCTCTTTCTGGAACAAAACGCAGTTTTTTTGATCCGTTACAGAGAAAAAACAGAGCTTTGTGAAGCGTAACTATTTGTCATGCAAAACAAAACTTATGCAAACTACTTCAAACAAAAAAACAACTTGTGATTAGAGGGAAAACTGTTAAACGGAGGCCACGAGAAATATACAGCATTTATATTCTCACTGTAGCGAACTGTTGGTATGAAGCCAGAGACTCACACATTCAAGTCCCTGTAGAAAAAACTTTGGCTCAGCCAATTAACTGTACTACGGGGACTATGAATGCATAATTGCTCTGTTTTTAGCACTGTGTGTGCAAAAATAATCCCAAACTGCTAGCATAGAGTCTCATATTAAGTGCTCTTTCACCTAGTGTACCGAACAACAAGTATCCCGCCAAAACACGTGACACACCAGCTGGTTCGTTCCAGACGAAACAAACTTTATTCACTGGCTGCTGTTGAAAGCCAAAGTGAAACGAAACCTAACCCCTCAATTTACTCAAAACACAGAAGTTGTGTGACACTGTGGTCACAAACTACGGCTGAAAGAAAACAATCCTCAGAAGGTTTCCTCGACCTTCCCAAACAGCAACAACATTTTTATTTAAACTGTGAAGGCTGAAGATTTTGTTCTGTGTTTCATGACATATGATACAATCAAAATGCAGGATTTGATATTTCAGTTCAAACTTTAATGCTGCAGTTATTTATGAAAGATCACCAACTTGTTTATGGTAATTTGTGAAGATAAACTGTGGTATTTCCTAATTTGATTGCACTTTTCACTTCTTTTTATGATGATGATACAACAGAAGTGTTCGATTGTTACTTCACATTTCTTTACAACTGCAGAACAGTTACACAACAGTAACCAACAAAGACAAAGCAATCTTTCAGATTACTTTTGAGAAAATTTACCTCTTCAGCTTTTCAATTGGTAATTTTACAGATGCTCATTGGGGAATATTTAAACTGTATAAATTTGTTGTTTTTGGACTGCAATAAAGAAAAGTCTGGGAACCAAACATCTTGTGGTCTTGCACCACTATGAAACCTGGTTGGGTTGTTAAAATAAATGTGTCGGAATAATCTTAAAGCGAAATAACTGCAAGCTCATCTTCAGAAGAAGAGCACGGCCGAAGCTTTTAGACGGACCAGTCGGGATTGGTTTTACTGGCCGGCATTTATTAAAAAAATAAAAAAGGTCGTGATGAATGTGAGCCGCACAGGAGAGGTGCGATGATGAGGCTCCCAAAATCTATCCAGCTTGGAGAGGTTCATTTCAAGCCCGCTGTAATTTCCTGCCTTTCCTCCGAGCTCGGAGAAACTCCAGCCGCATCATGTCGTCTCATCATCCCAGCGGACCTTCGTGAAGGAAGGAAATGTTCGCCGGGCTCAGTGGCTGGGGGTGAGGGTGTGGGTGGGGGTAATGATTATAATAGAGGGGTGGTGATGAAATGGGGTGGAAAGAAGCGAAACAGAGGACCAGCGTTAACGAACAAAGGGGGGCAGCGACGACAGCCTTTCTTTCAATGGGTACAACGTGAGTAGGAGTTATTATATGTCATCATTTCATTTTTTTTTTGCTGTTGCCAGCGCTAATGCGGTGTAATCAGTGTCTTTTAATACTCCTTTAATCCAGTGAGCAGCTGGTTAACTGTTCTTCCCTCTTCCACTTTGTCATAGACTCCCATCGTTGCATCGCACTCGTTATCATCCCCGCATGACTGTTGAGTCTTTGTAATTGTGCGTGCCCAAACATCACTGGAAGGTGTTATTTGTCGACTGATATAACGGGTTGTGTACCCAAAAACAATCAGAAAGTACTGCCTCTCATCCAGGCAGCCTTCACTTCCCCGCTGCCTTCCTCATTTTCATGTCTCTGCTCCTCTCGTGTAATTTTCTGACAGCATCCATCTCGCTTTATTTTGCCTGCTGCCTGTCAGAGTCAGACTCCACCAGTCGAACTGCGTGGCTGCCTTATATTTCAAACATTATTTAATGTTCACTTAGCCCGTCTGTCTTTTAGGAGCTTTAATTCATCTTATCGTTATTTCCTCTCGATGCTTTATGCTCATGCTTTTTAGACTTTTTTCCCTCCCATCACCGAGACTTTTCTGCCTCTTGAAACTCACGTGACCTTTTCACAGAATAAGTCTCAAAACTTCAGAGGAACACTGCTGTTTTGCCAATTAATAACCCCTCTCTCTGCAATCCATTAACATCATTTAGCATTCTGCCTGCAAAATGTATCACCAAAATGTCCTCATCCATCCGAGTGCAACTGTGCATGTTTTTATGACTTCAAAGGCGGCCAGCCTTAACATGTTGATGCCAGTATGCGAGAAAGAAGCGGTCTCAAAAAGACATAATTTGTGTAGTGAGACATGAATGTGGACAAGGCCATTTTTGCCTGTTTGTCCCTCTGAGGCACCGGTATGAACACACAGCTTCATCCTCTTCTGCTTGGAGAAAGTAGAAAAACACTTTCTCAACCTGTTTCTTCTTTAAGGATTGTCCTGACGCCTCAGTTTGCACTTTGTATGTAAACAAGCTCTTTGCACTTCTATATTTTGCACTTGGGCATGTTGTACAATGTGTTGGGATCATTACTTTTAAGCTTATGAAGCAACTTTGTCTGTTTTTCCAGTGGAAAATTTTGTTCGGGTGTTTTGCGTTAATGTTTGCTCTTCAGCACACTTGTTCTCAAATCACCACTTGTTGTCTGTTGCCTGCACTTCGCACTGGTGTTGGAGCATTTATCTGTTAAGCTCCGTCACCGGGAGGAAACTAATGTTTGATTACTTTGTCTCTCTTCAAACAAAAGCCGTGAATTTCTCCCTTTGTTTTGTTGAAATGAAATGAAAAATGAGAGGGAAACGCGAAACGAGAGAATTTTAAATGCGTGCGAAAATTGTGATTAATCATGATTATATCCCGGACAATTGAGCTACGAAAGCTACTCGATGAGTTGATTGACGGCTCTGGTGATTCCCGGAGGATGGGAGTCGGTCTCAAGTGGCCGGCCTGCTGGCTGCTGATCAGTCGCGCTTCCATCCGGCCTCTGTTGCCCTCCTCCAGGGGACCACACAGACACACTCGCGTACCGACGCGCAATCCCGCATATGCACATGCTCGCTTACGCTCAGTCTCGCAAAGATCCGTGCACATCACCGCTCCTGGGACCAACAGTGCCTCGGGCTTCTCTTTGTTCCTGTTAGTCTCCCAGAATCATCATACGTCATACGCTACATTTTTCTCTCCGCGAGCATGCACTTCATTATGACAGCATACAGACCGGAATAAAAGCCTCAAACTCGGTCTCGCCGCTCAATGGAAATATATGCACAGTAACCGAACAATCCTCACAGCGTGTTTTTCTCGGGAAAAGGGCTGAAAAAGAAAGGACACTGAGACAAAACACCCATTCTTCAGTCATTTCTCTGCCGCGTCAGAAAGATGTACCGACCAGACAATGAAGACACATGCACAGCAAACCAAGGCTTTGTTCTGGTTTCCTGCCACACTCCCCAACGCAACCCGCTATTTCCCACACTTTTGAATGCTCCGTCAACCTCTTTCCCTTCTTCCTTCCCCTCTCCCTCCATCCGTCTCGGTTTTGTGGATGTTGCTTTAGAACAAGTGTGATTTGTTATTCCCAGTGGCGTAGCCTGTTATCAGGCTGCCCCCGTTGTTGTGATAAAACAAGGAGCAAGGAGAACAATATCTGGGGATAAGCTCGACTGGACTATCAACAGAGCCTGCAAATCTGATCCTTCGCCGTCCAAAAGCGACCTGCAATTAAATGAAAGGACTTGCTCGGCTTTGCGCGCCTGCCTATTCACACTTTCAGCGTACATCCCGTTGAAACGTTTCCCTTCTTTCAGTCAACTTTGATTCAACTAAATAGCGTAATTTGACCACTTCAGACTGCTATTTGCGTTTACCTTTTCCCAAATAGAGCAGCAGTGGCAGCTGTCATGCAAGCTGTTTGCCTCCACAAAACGCCACTTGCTCAAGGACACTCCAGCAGCGCCCAAAATGAACCACAGCTTGAAGAATTGAGAGGAAACACAGTGTCACACCGGAGTCTCAGAAGCGTCGTATTGGCTCAGTTGCTAAAACGGGCTGTCCAGTGATTTGAGTAATGCTCCAGACTAGTTACATTCTGTAACCTGCCATTGGCCTTGGGCAAGGCACTTTAACCCTCCTTGCCTGTTGGTGGTGGTTGGAAGGGCCATCACATTGTCTCAGGGCAGCTTTGACTGCAGTTGTAACTCAACACTACAGATGTGAGAACGAATAAATGGCGCAAAAAATTGTAAAACATCTCGAAGTGAAAAGCACCATAAAAAAACGATGTTTTATTATCGTTAAAGTCTGAAAAGCGAATCTGCTGTCAGTGACAAAGCTTCTCTTTTCAGCTGTGCTGCCATTGATTTTCTTCTCTTCTGTTTTTCACAACTTTATGTTAATTTATTGTTTAAAAAACAGTATCTTGTAAATGTTGGTTAGTCACTCAGTTGTTTAACATGCATATGGAGTAGTTGCAGTGCCCTCATTTAATAAAAGTCTGACCATGTCAAATCCCCCCTAAAGGGTTAGGAGAGTTGATTAAATACGGCAGATTTGCTGCACTGTGGGTTAAGATTACTTTGCAAAGTGTTCACATTCTAATTTACATATTTCAACTCTTTGTTGCAGCAAGGTCAGATGTCAGACAGAGTTTAACTTCAGTAGGTGTTTGCTCTTGTCCTTTCTCAGTTTATGTCATACATACAAGTATTGAGCTTGTCTGCAAACTCCCAGCTGTGGTCAGTCGTGTTTCTCTTCTTTGTTTACTGTAACTCGCCACTGTGAGTCTTTTTGCTCCATGGGTTCTCTTCCACTCCTTCGCCTGGTAGGAGTTCACGCACAGGCGCTCTGTTTAGTCTCTCAGTGACAGTTGAGCAAGTTAACACGTGCCAAAGGCTCAGTTTGATACTCCTGTTTGAGCGTGTTGTCACTCGGGCGCCCACGGAGCGGGGGCACGACACGTTTGTGTGTCTGACGGGATCTTCATAGATCGGGCCCAACATGTCCGAGCTCCAACACACCCGAATCCAATGAATGTATCATCACAGAGCTCTGAAAGCTTAATAACGAGCACTTGATTACAATCAGGTGTGCTGGAGCGGGGATGTATTGGAACCATGAAGTACCAAGGCCCTCTCGGACCAGGAGTGCTCTCCTCGACGACGCATCAGGGTGCAGAGCTGCGTCCCCAACTATGGTGAATACTCTGCACAGAACTAAGAGTACAAGTACCTTCATCACAGCATATAGAAGGGACTCACAGCATGCTAGGACATACATGGTATCAGTGCTGATTATATAGCATGATGTGATTGAAAAGAGAGCGAGAGGCTCACCTGCAGCAGCATCTGGTCGATGTTTCATAGTGCTACTCAATCGCTCTTTCTCCCTCTTACCACAAACACACACACACACACACACACACACACACACACACACTCACGCACACACACACACACACGGCTTCAGACTGAACCTGTTTCCCAGTTGTCTGCGATTGCCAGCAACCAAAGGCAGCCCCTAATTCCCTCCAATCACAACTACAAAGCCCAATCTCTCCACCCAGCGAGAGATTCGGCGGGATAAAAAAAGATTGCCTGAAACCATTCTCGATACGCACTAACCACTCACGACAACAACACGCATGCGCGCGCACACACACACACACACGCACGCACACACACACACACACACGCGAGCACGCACGCACGCACACACACACACACACACACACACACACACACACACACACACACAGAGCCTCGTGTAAAACTTTTGTTCACTAACCAACCAAAAAATGGGCAGAAAGGGCCCACCCACACCCTTCAAGACACATACACATGCTACTTTATTTCGTTGTCAGTTTTCACATCCCTTTCTTGTTTAGCTTGTCGGTGACGATTCAAAGAAGTTAAGATTAAATAGCGGGAAAACAAGGGTGGACTTTGGGTGTTGTTTCTCTCTCCTTCTCTCCAAAGTTGTTAAAAAACCAAACTTGCTCTTGTCACTATTGCTTTCCCCTTGGTTTCAACGAAAATAGCCTCCACGCTTCTCTCCTCCGAATTCATTTTCCCGCCTTCTGTTTCCGGCGGGAATAACAGAAGAAGACGTCAGGTGGCTCCAGTGAAGGGAACGCGACAGAACAACTGCGTGAGCAGAGTACATTAACTTTTCTTTAGGTCCACTGATGACATCCACTCCATCATTTCTTTTTTAGATATCTTTCCTAATGAGTGAGTCATTGTTGCTGATAGCGGTGGGCTTGACAGACATATTATCCTTTAAGTTTTTTTTCACGACCCGAAAAAGTCATCACTCTTTTTCGCTCAGACTCTCACGAACAGCGTTTATTGGCCTCCATGTGCCTGTATACACGATGGATAAAGGAAGATAAATGGAGACATTGGTGCCAAGGAGAATGTAAAGAAATTAGTCCATAAAAACTGAAGCCAGTGAGAACATTGAAATAATGAAGTGGGGGGACTTTTTTTCTCCTGAACCCGCGCTGGAAGTTCAACACTTCAGCTCTGGCTTAGTCTCCACTGAGCTTGCGACTGCTCTGGTTAATGCTCGTACACAGACGGATGATCCAAGTCCAATCCAGATCTTAATGTTTGCAGCCAAAATGACGAATGTGAGAACGAAGCGGCGGCAACGAGAACACGATGGCGTGAAGATGACAGAGAAGACAGAGGGAAGATTTCTGAAACATCGTAACTGAGTCACCAAATGCAAAAGTGGAAGATTTTGATTTCATCATTCGAATGTTTGACCAAATTAAGTTGTTTTACTTAAAAGAAAAGCCTTTTCATTCTAAGAACTGGTTCTCCTTGCACATTATTTCAAAGAAGGCTTGTCGAGGAAATCAAGGATATAATAAAAACCGACAGAATTACAAGAAGGTCAAAGCTGAAAACCGGTGAGACCAGAGTGAATAATACAACCAGCTGAGCATTCACAGTTCACACGTCGACTGTTTTGACTCATCAGCGTTACAAGCTTCAACTTTTCAAGCCTGCCAAATCGAACGGGATCGGCGAGCGAGGAGCTGCTACACACAGTGCACCCACGGGCATCCCCCAAGAGAGGGGGGCTCTCGGACCCCTGGATGCACAAGGAGGGACTCATCACTGGCACGTAGACTGACCTTGGAAATTGGAAAATGATTCGGAATGGCTTTCGCAATTCGCACAGTGAAGCACTCTTTGTATGTTGTCTGTAAACCTTAAAAAACTTTTCTGAGTTGCTGCGACCAAAAACATTTTGTGGTAAAAATTTCTGTTCTCATTAAAACAAAACAACAACCAAAAAAAGCACTTTTCAAAGCTGTAGAGCAGCAATCAGCACACAGCAAACAGCTCCTCACAGGGTGCGATGAAACAGAGTGTGTGAGTGTGTGTTTAGTTTGCGGAGGGTCCCGACCCCTCGCTGCATCAGGTATGCTCGTACAGGAGTTTTGGTTCTTGGATCTGCATCTAAATCAGCCCCCCCCCCCTCTGAGTGAATCCTCCTGGTCCACACGCTGGAGCTGCAGGAGCGGACGCATTAAGCGAGCAGGTGAAAAACAGCAGCCCAGATTAGATGAGGGACACTCGCAGGTGGGGAATCGGGTGCAGCAACAGAAGGGTAAAGAATCCAGGTAGTTGCCTTAGAAGCTACAATTTGTCATTCGACACAACAGCCTGCGAATGCTCTCGCCAAATAAATATTCATGACAAGCGGAAAGGGTTGCTGAGTATCGTCCCGCCGCTGCCGCCGAAAGAAGCCCGGCCTAAATCTGCACGTGAGAAATGACTCTGTCAGGAGCCATTTCAGAGCCACAACTCAGCGACCCCGTCCACCCACAGTCCACACATGAGCACTGCCAAGGAAGCTCCATCTTCCCTAATTCCTCCTTCTTCTCCTCCTTCTCCAAACCATAAAACTCCACTCCTCTCGCCTTCTGCGCCTCCTTCACCTTGCCGCCGCTGTCAGCGGTCCCTCTTTGTCTCCCCGCCTCACACCTCATCACGGCTGTCTCGCTCTGCATCGCTCGCCACATTCGGGCGCGACGGCGTTTCTTTTTTTGGGGAGGTGAACGCAGGCTTCCCGAATGTTTGCACAGATGGGAGAAGATGCTTTAAAAAAAAAAAAAAAAAAACAAGGGGAAGAAGACGAAAGAAGACAAAGATAAGTGGAGCAAGAGAAACAGCTGCTGGAGACAGACGAAGGAGAAGAGACTGAGATGACTGGAGGGGGAGCAGTCGGAGGTCAGAGTCAGAGTCAGTTAGAGTCAGCGCTTGTAAGAGTCTTTACAATAAACCCTGAATCTATTCATGAATGCAAATTATCTAAGAATTTGAGCTTTATTCATTCATTTTTCTTTACTGGTTATATTACCTTACGTTGTAACTGTACCAATCATAGTTTGGTCTGTTTAACGAAACACATGCTTTAATTTTGATTTCTTTTTACAGTACAGTTACATCAAGTTCTTAAAAAGTGATTCATTGCACAACCTCAGTTTATAATTCATTTTGTTCCTGTTTTTTGTTCACACAAACTCCTCCAACAATCAGGCCCCTGCTGTGACTTTGGAAGCTTCCCCCGTTTCTTCACAAATCGCCAGCTCAATGCGAGTGACAGTTTAATAGGCACTTTTGAATAACGCAGAATACTGATTGTGTGAGTGACGTCACAGTTAAAGAGGACACGTTGTGATAGTGACTGGATTCAAAGGCTTTCCTCGACATGTTGGACAAAATGTTGGATGGGGTTCTGTGTCACCACGTTGTCAGCACTAAGAGCTACGGCAAGGAGTGGCCAATCCTGGTCCTGGAGGGCCGCAGCCCTGCATGTTTTCAATGTGTTCCTACTTCAACACACCTGCATCTCGTTGGTGTCATCATGCAACTGATGATGAGCAGCTTATTGCAATCAGGTGTGTTGAAGCTGGGACACATTGAAAACACGCGGGGCTGCAGCCTTCCAGGACCAGGATTGCCCACCCCTGCCTGGTCCTGAAGGGCTGCAGCCCTTCAGGACCAGGATTGCCCACCCTTGAGCTACGGGTGGAAGCTGCAGCCTGTGCAGTTACTGAAGGGAAAATATGAATGATGGTAATGTTTCCAAAACACAGCAGCAACTGATGGAGACACACAGGACTCGTACACAGTTTTGAGAGCTTTGAGTTGGGGAAACGGCCGACGTTGTGAGTGCAAACTGACAATACTGCAAATTGTTTTGATTCAGTCGGGAGCTTTAAAGATTGTGCCTGCAGGTTGCAGCTGATTCCTGATTAGAGGCAGTGGGCCTATCTGCGGGGATATATTATGGAGCTGATATAATCTGCCATCAGGGACATTGAACTGGTGAAGGGTAAAGACAATGCTGCTTTAGCTTAATGCCTCTGCTGTGATGGCACTCCATTGAGTGCTGCCAGATACACATTGTCCAATTGGGGTGATTCTCGCTTCCGAACTGCTCAGCGACGCAGTTTTTCACGGTGTCGAGCTTGGTGTACAACATGAATTCATCCTGGTGACTTTCAGCGTGTTCACATCGGGTTAGTCCAGTTTCATGCCCTCATTTGGTTTGGCACACTTGACACCATTGTGCGGTGTCAGCAGCTGCTTGTTTGGATGCTACAGTGTGTTGGAATGGTTTCAGCGAGGTATGTTGTGGCTTTTATGCTGTCTTAAGACAAATATGAAGTAGTCACTTGGTAGATGATGCCATGACCAAGACCACTGAGGTGACGCAATGTGCTTTGACAGCTACCTTGGGAAAAGCCAAATATTTCAGTTTGGTTATAAGTGCTTGAAAAGTATTTGATTGCCTTTTTGTTTTGAATGGCCCCTGAACTTTTTCACTTTCATTTCTCCAGTACAATAATCTTTATTGGGCTTGGTTCACAACTGGTGCAACTTCGGCAAGACTTCCCACCAGCTGAAAATTTCCCAGAACGGAGTCGATGAAGGCATCAAGCTGATGCACTCATTATCACCTTCCACAGAGTCAAGCGTGTGTGTGTGGATCTACAAAAGGCTGAGTGAGTTTTTGCCGAGTCTGTAAACAAATTGAGGGAACGTCTGCGTACGTCTGTGACCTAAATGAAAAAGATACTGAATCCTGTTTTTGGAGGGGCCTCTGTGGGGGCAATTAAATGTGATGATGGATCCAGATGGCCACACTCTGACAAAAATACATACACACACACACAGACACATCAATCCCTCATGTCTTGGTTCACTTTGTTCAATTAACGATGTTCACGAGGTTCTAAGACTCAAATCTTTGCAATAAAATCTGGGTATTGATGTCAAACCTCGAGTCACTGCAGGATTACACGAAGAGCTGAAACAGATGGGGGGGGGGTGGAGTCAAATCTGTTTATGACACTTCTTGGAGGAGTCATTTCTCTTGTAAAACATAAATCTGTCTTTCTGAAAAAGTATAATTGCAAACTGTCAGAAAAAACAAAAAGGTGACGGCTCACATTGGACTCTGTCTCACTGCAGCACTGTACCGTTGAATCGCTTCCCGTCTCAGTCACGCAGAAGCAGCTCCCACCCACCTGCCCACCGCATAGGCGACGAGAAGTGCCGGAGCCTCTTCACGTTCAGACTGTCAGGGAGAATAAGCTGTCTGTTGTCTGTCTGTTTTTGATGTGGAGAGTTATCAAGAAACACCTGCAAAGGGGGGTCAAATACTTGACATCTGCATTTGTTTTCTGAAGTGTTTTGATTTTTGAATGTTCACAATGAAAGTTGGTATCAGTGGTGAATGCCAGAGTCCAATTATTGACGGAAAAAAAAGACGCGTTCAGGGTAAACATGGCCGACTCCGGCACCTTGAAATGTGGCTCCATTCGAGCTGAAGGATGTTGTTTTGTTTGCGTTCCTTCGAAGCATCTGCAGCGCAAATTATTCAAGAAAAGTGTGTAACGGCTCCAAGACGGTGGGTCCATAACTGGTACTTTCACCTCAATGCGAGAAAATGTTGGTTAGAATCGGGGAGGAGGATTGTCTATGGGGGGATGTCGTGTTTAGAGACATGGCGCTGGGATAATTACTACCTCTGAAAACGAGAATGTAAAAAGACTTCGGTTACATGGTGAATTGTAAAGTCTCACCACACCGTTTCTCACTCACACACAGATAGCAATGGCTGCTACTCAAGCTGAATAATGCCCTGCACAAGAACACTTCAGGACATGGAGTGAGGTGGGGTTTTAAACCGCAAACCTTTGGATCGAATTGACCATGATGTGTTTGCTTGTCTCTCTGTTACTCCCGTAAAAAAAAAAAACAAAACACTTTTTTTGTCGTTTCAACCTTGTGTTTGGTGAAGCACATAAAGAAAACGTCTCTGAAATGTATGGATTGCAAAGAGACGAGCAACAGATCTGTAACAGGAGGTGAAGGGATGATGATGAATGGATATCACCCACCCAGCTGCAGCTATAGACACTAAAACCTCTGAGTACGCAAACCCCCGTGGCCCCCTCAGCTCGCCACGGCGATCGTTTTCATCGCGGCACCTTTTGACATTTTCCCAAATGTCCTTAAAGAAGCTGTTTGACTTTTTGGGGGAAGCCACTTATTTGTTTCCTTGCCGAGCGAGTGAACAGAAGCATCAGAGGGATGAGAGAGACTCAAGACTGCAGGGTAAAGCGCTGACACGAGATCATTAGCGGAGCTGAGCTCCAGTAAAGGAAACAGGTGGAAAAGCGCAGCGGTTTATGTCCACGGGTGACAGAATGTGATTACCTCCACCTTTTAAAGCGCCGCTTTATACCCGTTTCTGTTTCTATACCCCAGATCAAACACGCGGATCTGTGAGAGGCAGGAAAACAAAGATGACACAACCTGCGAGGATGTTTTCCTCCACAATTTCTGAGCCCACAATCATCACATTAAGTCGATTTTGTGGGGCTGTTGATTGAGCTCGAAAGCCGCTTCATCTGGAGTCGTCACAACAAAGACAGGCAAAAAAAGGTCAAACAGTTTGACGACTCCGATGTTCTTATGTGCATCCTGATTTATGTGTATGTGTTGGGTTTTTTTGTAAACTGAGGCCAAACTATATGAAGGCAGACTGTCATAAATCACAGGATGGAGCCATGTAATTTAAGCCCAAGTCCTCTGTTGGTGGGAACACGCTGCACCCGAAGTGAATGTTCTTGTCCTGAATACCCAAATATACTTTGGGATGGAGCGAATCTCTGGAGACGCCACCAAAAGAAAGCAAAGAACAGCACAAAACTAAGAAAACACCATCAACAATCCTTAATGAGTTTTTTTGAGCCCTTACTGTTTTTATTTGCCTGATTTTCAAAATAAGGTGACCATTTTTCACTTTTATTTTGAATCTCATGTAATCGATAAAGAAGAGTTGATAAGCCGGTTCGTCTGTCACGATAACGACCGAGCTCAGCTAATTTCACTCTAATCCAGAGAACAGCAGTCGCCTTTTGGTGTCTCCCCGTTGACCCTCACTTTTCAAGGCGGCACATATAGAACGAAGACAAACTCCGGCTTGAAAACGGCTCGTTTTGATTCGGAGAAATGTCCCTGCGGCTCAACTGGCAAAAAGAGTTTGTTGCCTCGTGTAAACTGGAATTCAAATGTCACTGAATTATTCTGAGTTTGAATTAGCACCTTCACCCCAAGCCTTCAGCAGCACCTAAAAATGCAACGAACAGACCCGCATTCTTTGTACAGTTCGCACTTTACTTCTATGTGAAATGTGCATTCGTGCCCATATTGAGCTCTGCAGTTTTAAGCTGATCGAATAACAATTCGAATCATCGGATACGTTCTTTTCATGTTTATTATTTGCACTGTGACCAACGATGCAGCTATGTATGCTGTTGTCAGAGCATTTATCTGTTAAGCTTTTAGTTTTGGAGGACATCTAAATCATAGATTTCAACACTCAACACATATCCGTCTGATTATTATTTTTCTATTTCATAATAAAAGAATCAGTGACTCCTCATTTCTTTGCTTCCTCTGTAACCTTCCTGGCTCTTTCTTTTTTCGAGCTTTGCGAATGTAGCTTCATTTAATAGCTGCGGTTGTTGGTTCAGTCATTTGCGCTTAATTAAATCGCCAACAGAAAGAAAATCTTCGTCAAATATTCCAGGTGTCGTGTGTACACACAGTCGAGCTGGCTCCAAAGGACGCGTTCCCTTCTTACTGCGGCTCCATCACAAATAATTATCTCCAATTGATCTCCCAGTTCCTGTCCGGTGCAGTAACTTGAGCTTGTCGCTGCCTTGTCAGCTTTCAATTGTCTCGCCAAAGTGGGTGTGTGTGCGTGCGTGTGTGTGACCCGCACATCCCAGGTCTGAGGAATACACTGTTCGACCTGTGACAGCCTGCGAGACTTCCTGTAATTCTGTAGATGTCTTGTCCCAGGGTAGCAGCAGAGCGTGTCCTCCAATGGGACTCTGGGAGAGGAAGAGGAGCCCTCTTTGAACAGGTCAACCACAGGGGGGGGCAGACAGGGGGAAGGGGAGATGAGGGGAGAGGACGGGGGAGGGTGGGGGGGGGGGCGCAATGGTAAATGCACTGATAACCGGCCACCGCTGTGACTCTACTGCGGCGTGAAAAACCAAGCCGTCAGTATGGGGACCACCGCAGCGGAAAATTGCGTCCAGCAAAGCGTGCAAGGTGGGGAGAGGATGTGACAGTGAAGACATGCAATCCTAATGAAAATCAAATCCAGCCAGCTCGCTTCTCTCTGAATCTCGGCAGCAGGAAGCCCAAAGCCCAACCGCACCCCCCCCCCCCATGGTTGATAACCGAGGTGAGGTTCAAATAATGAGAGGGGGGAGAAGGTGGGGGGCACCTCTATGTAGGTGCATGACACTGCCGCCAATTGCGAACTTTGAAGCCGTCGTTTCCTGGAACAGAAAACAGTCGGTCTCTCCTGAAAACGACGCATTGTTTTCCAGCTTCCCGAATTAGTCGCAGCATATGTTTGAGGGGGTGGATACCGCGTCTCTGTGGAAATCTCTGCATTCACCTTGCAAGGGGGTGGGGGGGGTGGGGTTCAGCCG
The DNA here is from genome assembly GCA_032164315.1 of Malacoctenus gilli. Lineage (NCBI taxonomy): Eukaryota > Metazoa > Chordata > Actinopteri > Blenniiformes > Labrisomidae > Malacoctenus > Malacoctenus gilli. Next base: position 18,550,036 of record JASSRZ010000080.1, read on the forward strand.
CGGTCTCATCTCCGCCGTCATTACTGCTGCCTCAGCCCTCCCTGGAGAATCAGCAGCATTACCAACTTCACCAAAAGCCCTTAAGTGTACTTGCAAATTGCTATCCGTGCACTTATGCGGATGGATTGCTACATGTCCCAAACTCGCTGTTTTAATTACTCCGGGTCTGCAGGACTAGTTCCTGTACGGGTCACCCAAAGCAAGGGGGGGGGCCTCGCTGAGGCAGCCTGGGTAGACGGGAGCGCTGCAGAAACGGCGGCGCGACAATGAGCCGCTGATTAGATTTAACGATGTTTACAAGCGAGGAGCAGCAACACATGGCTGCTCGTCATCTGTGATGTGGAGCCAAGAGGTGGCCGCTTTGAGAGCGAGTAAGAAAAGTGGTCTTCCAGCTTCAAATGGCTTGTTATCAAGTGGAGAGACTTTCCAAAACAAGTTTCCACTCGAAAAAAAGGAGGAGGAGGAGGACAGGACGTCTGAAGTGAGATCCAGATCCATCCTCTAAACATGGACGAATCTTTGCAAAAAAACGCATATGCAAAAAAAAAGGTTTAAAGCATTTTTTGGGAAAGGAAAAACTCAAATTAAGTAAAAAACATTGCTCTGAATTCATTTTGCGTTATTTTGCTGACAACTGCTGCTGAGCAAGTCTTGTTTTTCTGTATTTACTCTGTATACATCATGTTTTCTTAGTATTTTGACTGTGTTTACGAATGTATGCAGTGACAAAGTGTCAAACTGAAGCTTCTTCTCGAGCTGTGCAAAAGAACAACAGTCAGTTGGATCCTCACGCTGTTGAAACTGAACAGCTGAACGCTCCTCGCTGCCTCGTCCGCGCTGCATGCCAAGCGGCACAACCAGAAAGTTTGACTCCCGAAGTTGTGCGCTGACAAGAAAAAAACCAACCCTGGCTCGGAGGAGACGCGTCTCGTAACGGCCAGACAACAGCAGAGGGAGCTGCTCGCAGTTGCAGAGCTTGTTGTGTCAATAAGATAACTACAAGATGAAAAACAGAAGATCGAGGCCGATCAAACAGACTTCTTGACTTGAGTCATCTCGGCGTCTTGCCCTCCAAGCTCCAACAATGTTCCGTTCCTCCTGAAACCGCCTATGGCCTCTTAATGACTAACGCTCTGCTCAAGTAGGCCCTTTTGTCTGCGGGATCCAAGCAGCGAGCAGAAGTAGCTTCTCCAGATGAGGATCCTTTGAAATGACGGCAAGCTCTGTGTGCACAGGCAACCGAAATGCGTCGAGAGTGTCAATTATTCCAGCGCGACATTGTTTCCTGGCATAAATGTTGCATAAGTTTAAACTTCAAAGAGGGGCTCTGAAGGACATCAATCAGCGGGAGTTTCAAACCTCTCCAGAACGGAGCCCAACCGGCAACGCAGAGCCGCCGCAGAGGAGGTCATTACAGTCCGGTGGCATTTGCCCCCCGCCCCCCTCCCTCTCCTTTTTCCCTCCGCTTAATTCTTTTTGCCCAATCCTTTAATTCATTTGTAAGCTCAAAGCCTTGGACCTGCCTGCATTAATATGAGATAACCCTCTGAATAGAGAGCGACATTAATTGTGTCTAAAGGAATTCCAGTGAAGTGGCGGCGCGCACCCCCCCCCCCCATCCTCTGTCAGTGGCAGGCAAAAGTTGGCTCTCTCATCCCCCCACATGCTGACATCAAAAGCAATAAGTGGGAAGAGCTATTCTAATTGCCTTCAAGCGACCTGCCTGCGTAGGCACCACTATACTGCTTTGTCTGCCCGCTTCAAATGAGTCCTCCAATCCCCGTCTTCTTCTTGACACTCCAGTTCAGGGGTTTAAATGGCCACTCTCGTGCTACAAAACACCTTCGCAGGAACACTCTCGCCACAGAGTGTTCTGGCATGCACCCACCAGCAGACACACCGACCGACAAAAAAAAAAGGGAGGAAAAAACAACACATGTACACACCTACATATTCACACACACCGTAAAACACTAAGTGGATCTGAGTGGCAATTATCCCAGTCAGCCCTTCCTAAGAATATCTGGCATTTTGTCGCCATCTAGGCAGCAGGGGTGGTACTGCAGTTTGTAGGGCAGTGAAAAAAAACACACCTTTCTCTCTCCTAAGTGTGAAGTGGGGATATTAGGGAACAGGTGGGAATGGGGGAGGGGGGGGCGTAACCGAGTAAAATTAGATGCAGGAGCCATCGTGCTGCCTCATCTAGAAGTGAAGAGAAGACTGGAGACGGATCGGGAATACGAACAGGAGCGCAGATGAAAGCGAAGTGGACTGACGAGAAGGAAAATAGGCGACGGTTAATGCAGCCGAGCCGCGCAGACTAAAAAAAAGATAAAGTGAGTAAGCTGGTGGAAGTCAGGAAGACCTTCTCGGCTATCAGTTTCGTTTTACACCAGGAAGGGGATTTGATTAGTTCAAAGGCACATGCTAAACACGGAGAGGAAGGAGGGGGGGGGGAGAAAGCCCCAGAGTCGAGTGGGGGAGGGGCGAGGGGAGCAAGTCGGCCTGATGCCTTCAAACAATCTCGCCGCACGCCTCTCCACTCAAGTGGCACATCAGAGAATGGGCTTCTTTCAGAGTTTGAGAACAGTCAAGGTGATGATGTTTCCTCCATGAATATGCAGGTTTGAGAGAGGACCGAGCTTCAACAGCTCCGTCTTGATATCAGACAAGGGTGGGCAGCTCCCTTTACTGTGGGGGCCTCAAACAATTCATCTTACCAGGAAGCCACATTGTGACACCATAAAGATTTATTTCCATTCAATTCGCAAACGATTCCAGTTGAAACGTGGTTCAAATGTGGGCGAGTTTAACTTTTTCCACCCATCAATACAGTTAATCGATTGCGTTTTTTCTTTTCTTGCCTTGTGACAAGCAAAGTAGAAGGCTGACCCATGTCAAAATCATCTGATGAATGCTTCCAACAAAATAAGAGCCAAGATTCAATCCTCTATGACCTTGATTGGTTCGTTTTCGGACTTTTTTTCAGAGACTAAAAAAATGTCAGGAGGCTGTTATAAGTTTGTCTAAAAGAAATGAATCTGAGTCTTTGAAACTCTTCTTCTGTGTGTGTGTGTGTGTGTGTGTGTGTGTGTGTGTGTGTGTGTGTGTGTGTGTGTGTGTGTGTGTGTGTGTG
>JASSRZ010000080.1:18563144-18573904 GCA_032164315.1 Malacoctenus gilli
GATGTGTATAAGAGCGGCCCATCGCTCTTTCTTAAGGGGCAGAGCTGTCAGGGAGCGCGCTTCATCTTCATGCAAAGCACCCCGAACCGCAACACATGCGGGAGGCGAACGACGCGCGGATGAGTCAGCCGTTCAAAGGAGACGCAGCTGAACTGTCGGGTAATGGAAACCCTCACAGCTGCCCTCCACCCCCCCCCCCCTCGTCACCAACAAACACTTTCATAAGGATGCAGATAGTGTGACGACAGATTCCCGCACGCATCCATTGCGACTCGTCGGAGAGAAAAAGGTTAGCGTCGCGGGGAAGTCAAGTGGGGGGGCGAGGGGGGGGGGGGCGGCTCGGAGTCTCTCCAGCAACAACAACAAAAAAAGAAGCAGTCAAAACATCTCTCGTCTTTCAAAGGACGTGAAAAATGAGGGCAGGAATTGTTGTGACGCCTGAGGAATTGCTTTTCCCAGACAATTTTTGTGTCATATACATTTATCAGTAAAGTAAAGGCATGCACAGCGAATCAGCGGTGACTGGCTGGTCCTGAGGCAGTCGAGTTCAGAGGCCAAGGGGGGAGAGAGTAGGGAAGGGGAAGGGGGGAGGGCGGTAATTGAAATGCTCGACCCAAAATCGCTAGACGCGGAAGAAAGTGTCCAAACACTTTTTGCCCCATTGATTGAAATCATTCTCCGATGTTTCCCACATTTCTCCCCTCCTCCTCCGCACAGAGGGGAAGTCGTGTGGAGTTTGTAAGCCGCGGCTCAGAGGAATCAACAGATCATGACTGAAACGTCTGTTCGGTGGCTGAGCGAAAGACGCGGCGGCTCCATCAGCGCGACAGCTTCCCCACACAGTTCCATTAGTACAAACTGCTCGTGACTCATGTTTGGGAACGCCGAAACAGAGGGAGACCAAAATTTGCCGTTTTGGACATTAATGCGAGTCCACAGCAAGTCTGTCAACTCAACTTGATGTTACGTCCACGTTCATTGTCGCAAATCTGCGGCTGCACTCGATTCCTTTCAAACAGATTTGATGAGAATAGAACGTGAACTTTATGTCGACGCGCACAAAATGTAATGAAGTTTGTGTAAAAAAAGGCTGAAGATCATGATGGTTTTCAGCACAGATGATGCATCTTCATTGTTATCAGTGATTTAATTGTGTAAGTTTGACGTTGCACAGTGAAAAGCTCAGACAGGTGCACACACAGTTATGAAGTCGAGAGTTGTATGGAAATGAAAAGTCACACACTGATGAGAAAACTGAGAGTACAGATCAAAACAAACCTGATAAGTAAGTTTGTTGAACGTTTTAAGGTGACCTGTTTGTCTGTGTGATTTCGTGACTTTGTTCGTTGCATGAAAGATTAAAAGAAGACTTAATACTTTCATTCTGGAAGGGATTTTTTGTTAGAAATAACACTAAGTGTCATCATGACGAATTGCTTGCAGCCGTGATGATGCATCCCTGTTTTGGCTGAGGTTTTCATCAGTCAAGATGGAAAAACGTCTCATTTTTCTTGCACAAATGACTTGGTTTTCCATTTCTACTCAGTTAAGAATCGTCCTCATGTAAAGAAGCAAAAAAAATCAGGCTTCGGTTCATGAAAACACATTTCCAGAGATGGTATTCTGCGACTGGTTTCCTTCGACTGAACATCGAAACTAAACTCCAAGTATAAAACCAGTGAAACAAACACACCATGAAGAGAAATTGAGTTTATATTTATGTGTTATTAGGACCGTTCCTCCCTATTAGTGAGAAAATGCAGGAAAAACTCAAATATCAATAATAAATTTGGGCTGAACGGTTACAAAGACCAACACTGGGAGCCATTTGTGTAGCATGTAATGAACTGGCCAAAGACATATTGATTGTGAGGCAGTCTCACATTATGGTCGGCACAATACCAACCCTCAGTGGTCCTGAAACCTTGAACTGTACTGCAACATAACCATGTATACATGTTTCCAATTATTCAGATTCATTGGGCTAATCATCCGTAACAACAACACGAACACACAGGGGACACAGAGAGGCAATTAGCTCCATTTATCTGATTTAGGCCACAAAGCAGCCTCTCTCTCTCTCTCTCTCTCTCTCTCTCTCTCTCTCTCTCTTCCCCTCCCTCCCTCCCTCGCTGCACTGCTTCAAGGTAAACAAACTGGTTGCAGGTAATTCGCAGGATGAAGGAACGCTGCGACGGTCCCGTTTTTCTGGTCAGTCGTGTCAACTGGATGACGCATCTTTTCACCTCTGTGAGACACTTCACTGACAAACCTTTCTGTCTTTTACGCTTAATGCAAGTCTGACACCGAGCTGACGCTCCTCCAGGATCATTGCCACTAGATGGGGTTGTCGTGTCCGGACCGCAACATCTGAATCTCGACAGTAACAGGAACTTTCCTGTAATTTAAAGAAGATTTATAGGGAGGATGAGTGGAAGACTTGTGGCCGCCTCGACTCTTTTTCTCATCGCATTGGGGAGGGGGGGGGGGGTTCTCCCTTCTTCGTCAACGACTCCCACCAGTGCAAACTCTGGAAAAGAGCCCCGGGCCTCGGCTCCTCTCTCCCTCAGGAGGCCCCAACCAGGATCCCCACCGACGTCCCCGAAGATCAAGCCACAGATCAGATGAGCGCCAGTGTGCACCGTTCCCTCCCTCCCTCACCCTCCTTTCCTCACTCTCCCTCCTTCCCTCGCTGTCATCCTCCACATGCAACACACCAGACTGACAAAAGACAGCGAGACAGACGCCGTGTTTCAGCAAGAGAGCGAGAGGGAGAGAGAGAGAGAGAGAGGCCTGGAACACTCGACGTGACACCACGACGCCACAGCTCAAGTCTTTTAGCCTTGGGGGGGAAAACAAAGGTTGAAACCAACGGCTGTGAACTGCTGGCAAGGCAACAAACCAACATTTTGTTTGTTTTGTAACGTCTGGAAAAATTAAACGCGAGCACAAATCTCGGTATTCTGTGCTGGGCTTGTCTGACATGCTGTCTGTGTGTATTGTGTTGCTCTCGTGTGTCTTATCTCCGATGCAAATAGGTGCATCTCAGCCGCTCCGCTGCACATCTGAAGGAACAGATCTAACTGTGAGTAGGATGAAATTATTCCAAACTGCCGTACAAATGCGATAACGATTTCTGATGATTATTACTGTTTTAAACTAATAACACTTGCTGTGTTCGAAGTAAGTTTAGCAAAGTATTTGATGTGACTCATAAAAAAAACACACAGCGAGTTATTTCCAAATTAAAATATTACCAAAGAAATTCATTTCTTTAAAAAAAAAAAACCCTGAATGCCAGAAATTAAGTTCCACAGCGAGTGTTTTATCGAGCAGTCAATCAAACTTTATCCACGCAAACGCTTTTTATGCAGATTGCCACAAATCAAAAATGCTTCGCCGTGAAAGATTGACGCAACAATAACAGGAGGGACGAAAGGAGCCATAAAAAGTGTTTAACAGGTAAGTTTATAATAAGGAAATAAAGACAGATAAAAGAGAAAATTATTAAAAAGACAAAAACAAAGTCAAACTAATGCTACAAACCAAATGAGGACGAATTCAGGACACATAAATAATAACATGAGGCATTAAAATGAACATTTTTGAAAATAAAACAGATGTTAAAACACGGTAAAACTGAAATTCGGACACGAAATAAATACATCCATGACTAAATAATGTATTATTAGTCATGAGGAAAACTTTAGTGACAGAATGACCGAGAAATAAAACAGAAAGATGAAGAAATTCATTCAAATTTCTTTATTTGCTCAAAATTCACTTGAGAACAATGTGGACTGTCTGTTCGTATGGGAAAAAAAACAGTCCGAGAGCAGTCGGTCGGGCAGTTTGTGTGGTCAGCGTTAACCTCAAGGCACCTTTCCGTATAAATCACAAATAAACACTTTATGGCCTTGTAAATTGAAAATATTTGCAAGCGAGGAAGTAGGTTTTATTAAAAATGTGCCCAGCTGAATAACTCAGCAGCGTCTGAACCATATTTCTGGGAGACGAGCGTCCACGGAGCGCCGATCTCCACCCCGTCCGACCCCTGCAGGATGGATGGGGGCTCAGCCGCGGGCGGGCGTAATAACTCAGCATCAGTGGTCGACCTCAGTCCGGCTCGGTGATGTTTTACCCGCAAGAGTGGAGGCTGCCCTGGCGGGAGATTGATGCTCCGGGCCGGACTTTCCATTTGTCCGGAAAAACCTCCACACCTCGCCGCGCGGGAACGCTTTTTCGAGAAAGTCTGATATCGACACGGCGTCGGTGAAAATCAGGGAGTCACATCTGACGGCTGCTGATGATGTGCTCGTCTCCCAACGACCACTTTTGAGAAGAAACCAGTCTTTAATAGCGTTAAACTTGAGCTTCATTGTGTTTATCACATCCTAGGACTGATTTTTCTGGACTATTGAGGAAGACGATCCACAAAAAGAGAGAGAAATCCCCAAAGTGGTCTCACTGCAAGGCGAAATATAGTGGGCGGCAGGTTATATATGGCTCTTCCCATCCCTTCCTGAGTGCAGTATACAGCCTTTCTGGACGACAATTTGGAGAATAAAAGCTTAAATTGTTTATGGCGTCGCCGTCCCCAAAGTGACACCAGGGAACCCTGCATTGTGTGGCAGAAACCAAGCATTGTAAAGCCCCCCTCGCCTGGGAAGACTGTGTGAACTCCGGGAGATTTAGCTTTTATATTCCTAAACCGCGTGGCGGAATAAAACGACTCCTTCCACCTCAGCCGAGATATTTACAACCATTGATCCTGAGCTGGCTTGGGGAGTCGCAGCAGATGGTAAGTAGCCAACGAGTGACTGAGCATAGCCTCATTGCAATAAACTATTGTTATAGTCTCAGATAAATTAGCTTTATAGCCATAAAGCATCGCGAATAGGTGGCGTAAATCAGCGCGGGGGATGATTGGACATCCGTTCATAAATTCTCACTTGTGGATTTTTTTTTACATGCTTGCACACAACTTGGTATTTACTCACCTGCTTCGCGTGAGCAATCTCGCGTAAGAACAACCAAAACAGGGAGTCGAAATGAGATGAGTCACGGCATGTTGTTCGAACGGCAGCCCGCGTGAAGCCGCGCGGCCATTGTGGGGATCACGGGCCACTGGACGGGGAGCGGCTCGCCCGCCGCAGTTCGGGGGCATTGCCCGAGGGCGCTTCGGCGGCAGCGCTGATGGGAGCGAGAGCGAGGGATTACTCGGTCGTTTCTCAGTTCGCGTCGCCTCTCATAGACTTTCAGCCTCTCATTTGCAACGATCTCCACTCTCCGAGAGGTATTTCCCGACATCTCGGCCCCCTTAAAACTTCGGAAGTGGATAGTCTTCCAAGGAGATCTGCTGTACGCCTGAATTATGTTAATATAGGATTGTCTGCTGCAGCCAGCCAGGAACCAATAACTGTAATTTGATAGAGGAGCAGATGAACCGTGGACGCCATTAGTTGCTCTTGCGCTGCACAGCTTTTGGGAGCGACAAGACAACATTATTTGTTCTTATAAAAAAAAAAACCCAAAACCCATAAAAAGCTAATTTGCTGTCCGGCCACCGGCTCAGTTTGAATAAAAAATCGAAGGTTGCGGGTCCCTCCTCGATCATCATCATTTGTGATGAGTGATTATCAGAAGATCTGACGGATTAATTTCATTTGCGAGGTCATAACGAACTTTATGGCACATCAGCAGGCACGTCTCCATCAAGACAAAAGCGATCAGAGAGAACAGAGCCTCTGAAAAACATCAAGGATCAGTTCTGTAAATAGATACTTGCAAGAAGAAGACGCAAATACACCGTGATTCATTTAACCCTTTAGCATCCTGAGTCCTTGAAGTTCTCGTGGAATTAATTAAACCAGTTTTACCTCCTGATTGAATCCAACTGAAGTCAAAATATTTGTGGATTTTATTCCATTTTATTCTAGTTTTCTCTTTTATTAACTGACTGGAGACAAAAACCCAACTATTTTTGTAAAAACCTTCGATTCTTTGCAATTTGGAGGGAAATAGCTTTCAGAATAAACAGCCTTGGAATAAACTGAAGTAAACGAACTGAGCTAAACTGAACTAAACTGAACTAAAGTAAAGTAAACTGAACTGAACTGAACTGAGCAGAACTGAAATGATTTGATCCTCATGTTGTCAGATGATTCACTTTGATTTCTCTTTTTTCACTGTGAGCATCTGAAGTTAGAACAAAACAGAATTGACTTGAGGACAAAAGCATCTGACAAGAATTATAAATAAGTGCTGGTGCTTGGATCAAGTTGTTAAAGGTTTAAAATGTAATCGTTCATACAAGACAAGAAAAGTCTCGATACATAAAAAATGTGATGCAGTGATTCAGCTGCTGGTTTGAACTGCGACTGCACTTTATTCTGTTTCTCAACCTCGTCAGAAGTCTTGTTTGTTTCTTGTTGTGAGTGAAAAGTATACATCGGAGCTGGCGGTGTCCATTTCCATCCTGTAAGTTTCTCTCGGCGTGTCTAATTTGCATGTTATCGGTGTCGGGTCAGACCGAGGAGGCAGTTATTTATACACCGTTCAACGTGATCCGGAACATGATCAGGAAAACTCTCCGGATGAACTCGCAAAACGGTGCGACGGCAATCCGTTAACACCGTTTGACAGCCAACGACCCCTTTCGTGATCCCTCTCGCTGCGCTTTGATTTATTTAAAGAGAGGAAGACACGGCGGCTCCTTCGCCGAACGTCTGATGGCGTCCGTTTCGTCGGGCGGCAAAGGAGGTCGCCGCCTTATCGGCGTTTCTATGCGCTCAGATTAGATTTGTAGACATGTGAAATTTTCCAGCAACGCTTGAATGCCCGAATCCATTTGAAGCATCGCAGGAGGAAGCGCCTCACCTGTGAGAAATTTAAATTGGACGACTATTATGATGTGGTGGATACACGGGAGTTAGGCAACGCTGCCCCGCCGCTGTCCGTCTCGTCGTTTCAGCAACAGGTGCTACCGCATTGGAGATCGTCAACACCGAGGTTGAAGCCCAATGTAAAAGACAATTTCACGGCGTTTAATTACTCGAATAAAATGCTGTTTTTCTAAAACATCCTTGAGAGATCCTCAGAGAGCAGAACGAAGAGGATCCACTGGCCATCAGGCTCTCGAAGGGCTCCAGCCGACTGGCCAAACATGTCATGAATGCACTCAGGAAGTGAAGTACACGGATGTTGTTGGTCTTGCGATGACGCCCGTGCAAATTGCACGTCGAGTCTCAAGGCTACACCTGATGAGGTCAGTGACGCCACCTGTTGAATCCTGCAAGAGGAAAGACTCTGATGGTTGTTTAAGGTAAAAAAGCGGCGACAAAAGTTTCACCCGTTGCGTTGTGTGTGTCTTTATCGTCCCCCATTCGTTGGCCTGGTTGCACTGGTTGTGTCCTTGTGGCGATGCTTTTGTTTCTGTATGTTGTTTTTGCTATTTTTGTCTCGTTTCAAAGTGCTCCATTCAAGAGAAACAATTTTGCTTTTGAAGGAGGAGGGGGGAGGGGGCAGGCATAAATAGATTAAATTCAAAAGCAACAAGAAGTTATTACCGGCATTTATGCGTCAAAATAAAACGTGGCGATATCTCGGTTTTGGCTGCTAATTGCAGGCGAAGGACTCGAAATCGAGTGAAAAAGCGGATATGAAGGGGAATCAGTTTGACGTGAACGAAGCGAATGTGAGCAGTTACATCGCCGCTGCAGCCATTCAACAGCTGTTTATGTGCGATTTCAAGGACTGTCAATCAAAGGTGACATTTGCCAGAAGGAACCGCGCGGAGACAAATGAGAGTTTTTCTAGTATAGGTGGGCCGCACTGTAAAGGTTGCTGCAATCCATTAGATTCTAATACTCCCTGATAGCAGAGGAAAAAGAAACAATCTCAGAGAGCGAAAGGTTTGATTTAATCGATTGGGAAAAAAAAAAAAAAACGCAACCTCTTTCGGCTGTTTTTTGGCTCCTGACGCATCCGAATAACCTCTCGGTTCTGACGCGATCGTGTAAACTGTGTATATCTGTTTTAAAGCATATATTTATGGCTGTTTTTACTTGCGCACATGGGACACGGAGGGAGTGCAAGGGTGAGAGGGGAGAGCTCGGTGATCCCCTGCACCCAGACGTCCTCCCGCCTCAGCTGCTCTTCTTCTGCAGCGACCGGACTAATAGACCAAAGAGCCGCGCAGCCAGATCGCACGCTGTTATTTCCCCTCCACTGCAATTTCATTCACTTCTTCCGTCTCCTGGCGGCGTCTGCCGCAGGTAGATCTTTGTGCCTGCGTCTGCTGATCCGGCGCACACACGCCATGTTTAAAGATGGCTGTAATGCAGCAAAGAGGTATCACAGAGCGCTCGGCGGCATACAGCCCTGAAATAATAGCTTGAAAAGCCAACGTGAGGCTTTTATCCCATTTCATGTCCGTTCTCACTGTCACTGCTTCTTTCACTCTGCTCGTCTCAATGGGATGTAAGAGGACGTGTCCCTTTTATTCCGCAGCGCGTCATTTTGTTGTTGTTTTTTTTTTTCCAGCTTGGGAGAAAAATGCTGGATATCGTACAAACAACTATTAACCACAAGTAGAGTCTGAACATCTCTCAAGCAATCACAGAGATTTGCAGCATCTTCCATGCAAAGGAGAGAGAGGGAGAAAACAGCACAAAGTGATCAAAGAAATAAACCTGCAAACCTTCAAAAGTGGGCGAGTGAAGACAAACAGAAGTAGAATGAGTCATAAATTGAAAAAACCTTCCAAGAAAAACATAGATTTAAAGAAAGTTTAATCTTATGATATAAAAGACAACGTAAAAGTGATTTAAAGATATTTTTAGACAAAATTGAAGAAAGCCTATTAAAATATATTAAAAAATACTCTAAAAAAACGTTTTGTTGCATCTTCAGTTGAAAGTCAGTCAGTTCAGGTAAAGTTCTTAGTGAACAACAAAGATTTGTTTCTTATTTTGTACCTTATATATAAATATTTGAGTCTGGAATGAAGTACTTGGACGAGAACCCCACGCGAGACTTCATAGTTCAGCTGTTTGATGATATAAGAGGCTAAAGCTCAGTTTTTTAAGCTCTGAGAAAGCATCAAAACCTCCTCAGAGAAACTGTTACTGCCTTCGCTGGAGTATTAATGTAAATCGAGGTGAGCGTGACAAAAACTGGTCAACAAAAAAAATGTGATTTCTGCATATACTTTGGTGGCTTTTTTGGATTTCATCGCCACATGTGGCTCGTTATCCTCCAAGTAAATTCAGTCTATTTTTAGCGATATTCAAATGTGAGGGGACAGTTAAAAACATCTTGAAGTGGGTCAAAAACTCTCTCTCTCCCTCTCCCTCTCCCTCTCTCTCTCTCTCTCTCTCTCTCTCTCTCTCTCTCTCCTCCCTGAAACGATGCTTCACCAAACCTGAAGTCTGAGATTACCGCGACACAATTGAGTCATACGTACGGCGACAGCGGCGGTGGTGATGAACGGGCGGTTGCACTAATAGAAATGACTCCTCCGGGGAGATATGGAGATGATTGACAGGGAGAGATAAAAGCTGGAACAATCAACGGAAGGCGGAAAAAGTGAAGATTTTTCAGAAACGTCCGCTAAAGCTGTACTTACAGGCTATGAACGGGTCTTGGAATCACGCCCTTTTCCTTGATTATCAACCAGAATAATGGGCGGAAGAGGAAATTTTATCAAGTGGTCGTTGAGACCGCGATCAAACGCCTGCTGTGAGGCGTGCGCTCTGGTAATCAAGCCTGGATAGATGAATATTCTTTGGCTTGTTTACTCAGATGCGTGGCGATAGCGGGCCTCTCCCTCCATTGGAATTCAAGTCGCCTCATTTGTTTTACATCCCCAGATCTGGATCCACAACATTAGCCGGATGAGCTCGTCACCTGCTGAGCCTCTGTTCCTCAGATCCTTTACAGCGGGCTCCAATTCAAAAAAAAAAAAAAAAACACAACAGAGGAGGCAGAGGATGTACTGCTGAGGATCCAGGAGTTGTGTTGGGGGGGGGGGGTATGCATAGCGGGGAGAGGGGGATGCTTCTTTGTAGAGTTCACAAAACAGCATGAAAGCGGTAGTTAAAATACAGTATCCCAGCTTCTGCAGGAAATCAAATCTGGGAGGAATCCGAGTTGTCACACGGCAGATCTCGCTCTCGCCGGCTGCATAATGTGCTCCCCGCGCACATTCACACTTCCCACAGATTCTCCAGCAGCTGTCCTGTTGTTTGAAAATATGTTGCCAAACAACCCCTTCGCCGCAAACTTCCTTTAGCTTCACAGTATCACTGCGCTTAAAATGTAATCATGGTTTTATGCGCAGTTTAGCTTCTTTAAGGCTGCAATTAACTGGCTCGCAACTGGCAAAACAGTACAGCCGCGGCAGTGGCTTCTAAACAGCACAATTAACCTGATGATAACCAAACAGAAAGAGAAAAGACGAGGAGAAGAAGGAGACGATAAGGAGAATATCCTTATCTTAAAGGCTCTGGCTGACTGGATAAACAGAAAGCACACACAAGCAGGGTTCAATAATTAGATCAATTAAGCCAGTGGGTAATCAGATGCAGGCAGGGGGAATCACAAAAGAACCCTTTCAGGATGTGAAACGAGGGAGTGAACCTGCAGCTCGCATTGTGCTGATTGAAGGGCATCTTAATAGATGGGTAGCACACACACACACACACACACACACACACACACACACACACACACACACACACACACACACACACACACAC
>JASSRZ010000080.1:18580450-18597273 GCA_032164315.1 Malacoctenus gilli
ACACACACACACACACACACACACACACACACACACACACACACACACACACACACACACACACACACACGCATGCATGCGTTCCCTGTGGTTCGCTCCAAAAAGTGCCGACGCCGAACGAGAAACCAGGTGGGAGAAAAGCACAATCTCGCTTCTTTTCTGACGTGAAGCTCAGAGGTCGAAGCCTTATTAGGACGCTGGATCCCACCGAACTGATCACCATGCTCCAAAAGACTCGAGCCGCTTTTGCAATTGCGTCCATTCACGACCTCAACAAAAGCGGATAATTTCCAACTTTGCAGGGAGAAAAGTTTCAATCCTCCACATTGTTCTTTTTTCTTTTCTTTTCTGAACCATGTAAAACCAACATGTAGTCAAGGATTCAAAGGAGCACTCAAGCCGACTTGCAGGCATAAGTGCACAAATGTCTCATTAAGGTAGTTGGGGGGGGGGGGGCGCCTTTGTACCCCTTCAGGCCATCATCAAACTCCTAAATCAGCCAAGAACAGGCTGAAGGAAGCAACGTTCCCGCTTCAGATGCTCAGCAGGCCAAGCGCCCGTCTCTTTCTCACCCAAACACTTTTCTTGTTTTTGGAGACAAGGCGCTCAATACCACAAAGTGTGACTTATATAATGCGCCGCGCTTGCTACAGCTGGATGCTTCTCCTCGGCATCGTCCACTTACAGGCGCGCTGCCGCTCCTCTGATCCCTCCGAAGACGGAGAGAGCCGAGCCGAGCGGGATCTCTCCGTGGTGCTGAACTATTTCCAGCTGAACGGCTGCCCTCGGGCCACGGCAAAACCCAGAATATGCAACGGGCGGTACGGGACCGCACGATCCATGCTGCAGCAGCGCCGCTTGGACGATTGGAGCTGGCGACGAGAAAATGATTTCCCCTCAGAGTACAGCCGTGGATGTTAAAGGAAAGGGCCCGTTAATTAATTGTTTCCTCGCTCGTAAACTTCAAAAAAGTGAGGCTGATTTCGGCTCAAATTGTGTCGAGTATCATATAAATTGCATCACTCCGTCTACACTCAGGAGAAGTTTACTCTAACTTGCCGACAATGACATAATGACAACAAAAATGCGTTTTCTTTCCTGATGCTGCATTTAAAATTGCATAATTACGTTCTACAAGGAACAAAGAAACAACGTGAGATGCTTCGACTTCTCAGGAACTCGGTGTGTTATTACTGCGTTACCACGACGATGGCCGAGGCTCATTAGAGCTTCCTGACTAATGCATCTGAACTGTGGGTGAGTGTGCTAATGTTGCTATCCCCCTCACGTTAACGGAAATCAATATCCATTCTGCTACACTTCTCGCTCTTTCACACGAATATGAAAAGATGTTTTGTTTTCCGTTTGGAACAAAAAACAAAGACTCAGAGGGAGAAAATGGATTGTTGTTAATATGAAAACATGTCAACAGGAGCATTGTCAGAACAGAGATATTCATCAGGTGTTATCTGGAAAAGACTCTCGGCCATGCGAGGAAAACTCTATTTAGATAAAGATTTTCATTGGTTTATTTTTTGGAGGAAAAATGAGTAAAATATCCAGATGATTGAGGGCAAAAAAAGTGGTTCTCACTCTGGGATCAGGATAAAAAGACACCAAGTTCGAACCAACATAGGTTCAATATTACATGTCTAAGTCCAGAAACACGCAGATGAGCCCAATCGGGGCCCTTGAGTCGCTTGCATCTCTGAGTCCAGTAAGCAACTTGGTGTATTTGTGCCTTGTTGTGTATATTAGGAGTCATTCACCACTGAAATCACTGTCACCAGTCTCACTGTGTGCAGCTCTATCGCCCGTGTCTCTACCAGTTTGCTCACCAAGGTTGTTTTGTCCTCAGACTGAAGGTTGAAGCCACATGAGCTAAAAACTCCACAAAGGCGAGAAGGCCAAACATCATCTATTATATTTGTTTATTTTTTATTCAAGCCAGCGAACCTCTGAACACGAGACACGGTGGAAAGTTAAGTTTTTTTTGCCTCCGTTGTTCGCAGGGAGAACTTGAACGAAGGAGCCGTCAATATTTAAGTGGGGTTCGCTTCACACACAGCGCTTTTGTCTTTCGAAAGACGCTGAGCCTCGCTGTGTCGGCGTGCGGATTTGAGAGTATCCGAAAAAAAAGAAGAAGGAGAATATAGCCGTCGCCTCATTGGTTTCACTGTGGGGTTAATGAGTATTTAGAAGGAAATATATCAACGAGAGTACATTTAGAGGTCAGTGGGTGTTAAGAAACAGCGACGCAGACATTAACATTCCCCACTGACAACATTAAACACAAAAAGTAAACTCATTTGCACATCCGCATTCGGTTCCTTCTCACAAGGCATATCCATGCATGTAGAGCGCGAGCTGCCCACACAAGCTTGTTTTTTTTTTTTTGGTCAACGCTGATCCATATTCACAGCAGGAGGCAAGTTACATTTCACACCTAATTAGGAGAAGCAGTGTATAGGACTTCAAGCCAGTGTCCGTTTGTGCGTTTTCAACCACGCGTGTCTGTGTGCGCGTGTGGATGAAAGACAAAAAAAAAAAAAAAAAAAGACGATTCGAAAGCTCGGCGGCTGCAAGGAAATTTTAGGCTCAGTGTGAAGCCCAGTTTTAAGTGTTTAATTACAAAACCATTACAGAGCCTACGTGATCCGTGGCGGGAGCCGTCCGCTTTCAGTGTGATCAAAGCAACGCCGCTGCAACGTATGCTTCCTTTCATAATTGCACATTTCTCATATTAGCCCCATGAAATAATTGTTACATAGAAATGACCTCTTTAACAATGAGCGTGCACTCTGTTTTATTTCAGACTGCTATACAGTGACTTTTCAGACAATAATTATGGGGATAATTTAAATAAATACATATAACAAACGTATTTTTTTTTATACAGTTTAACATCAAATGAACATGCTGGAAAAATTCTTCATTTTACGTTCAATTACAAGATTGAAATGTTCTCTGATGGTCATGAACTCTGGGTCAGAGCTGTCATCCGAGGGGAGCTCGGAGTAGAGCTGCTGCTCCTCCAGATTGAAAGGAGGAGCAACCTCTGTTTCAGATGCCTCCTGAGGGAGGTGTTCCAGTCATACCCCACCAGGAGGAGACCCCAGGAGAGGTCCAAACGAGGACCACCGGAGGGACCGCTTCTCTTTCCTCGAGATAATTCCGACGTGAAACTCTGATGTCGTGACCGTCGTGCTTTGCCGTAAATCTTTTTGACTACATCCATCCGAGTTTACGGGAAAACAACTTGATACTGTTCGGAGATTCTCCTTGAAATATTAAAGGTTCAGCAGTGACGACGCTTCCAGCTTGTGAGGACTCCTTCATGGTCAAAGACGCGTGCTTCACCAGAGGTTGTGTTTGTCAGACCCTGACTTAAACGCTGCTTTTTGTCCTCATGCATATTAAACAGGTGCCGCATGTTGGTGCTCAGCTTATTTTCTTCCCGGACATGAGGCAACGCGGCAGCGGCTGCCCCAAGGCCAAGTTTCCACCACTGTCACCTTGAATTAAATTCCCTCCCCCTGTCTGTCACACCTGTATTTTCTTTTGGGGGGGGGGCTCCTGTTGTCAGGGAAGTTCCGCTACAACTTGTCTTCCTCAATTTTTACAGCGGTGAAAAGGACTCGTCGTATAAAGCGCTACTACTTCTACGACTTCTGCTACCGCTGCCAGCTTCTGCATGGCCCAAAGCGCTTTGCACTGTAAGTCCTTTTCACCTACTCACACGCCAATGGCGGTGGGGAGGGGGCCGCCAAGCAAGACCCTCCGACACCACTGGGAGCAATTTTGGGTTCGGTGTCTTACTCGAGGACATTTGGACACATTGAGAGGGTGGGATGTGACAGGGGGGAGATCGAACTGCCAACCTTTCAGGTTGAAGGCCAACGAGACACATGAGAATTTCGATGTCTTCGCACGCATGCACAGGCGACTCGACTCATTCATACACAGACGCTGGAATTTAGCCCAAAATATCCAGTAGCAGGAGGATTTTTTTTTTTTTAGCATTCTGCTCACATTAGATCAAGCAAAATATTGACTGCTTCTTGTGCTCTGCCTGAGACTCTTTGACTAGGTTTGTTTTCATCTCTATCAGGACCTATTAGTGGGGGTGGGGGGGTGGGGGGTGGAGCTGGAGGTTCTCTGTGGTTTTTCTTCCTCTTCGAAGGCAGAGGGAATATTGAAAGCAGCTCAGCACTCTGCCTGTTTTCAAATCCAGGGGGCAGGATGATTGGATAAGTATTCACTGCACATCGCCATCCCTGAATGGCCCCGTCTACCTTTGCTCTCAGCACTCTGCGCTAACTCACTGATATCCATGTACGACGTTTCTAATGGGAGCAACGGAGAGAGTTGGAGAGAGAGAGGGGGGGGGGATGGAGAGGCTGGTGGCTCAGGAGGCTAAGGATACATGTGTTGAATTTGGACCTAAATGAAACGTTAACTACTGCTATAAGTTGAACTGTCACACGCTGACATGGTGCGAGAAGTTCTGGGACAGATTCCAACCCCCTCTCTCCCTCTCTCCTTCCTTCCCTCCCTTGTAGCCGTTGCGTCACCTTTACCATTGTGCCCTAATGGGCGCTCATTTTACAGCGGCACAATGCAATGTGGGAATAAATCCTGGATTCCACTGTAGTCGGTAAACGTCGTATTAAATTTTGAAAAAAAAATCCAATTAAATCTACGAGATGTCTCCAAGCAACCGGCTAACGGTCGTGGAGAGACAACAGGACAGCTTCGGCTCCAGGTACGCAGAAGCGGCCGTCGGTTTCCAGCAAAGAGATGACCGAAATGCTGTGGCAGCTCCGGGCCGGCAGGAGAGGAGATAAACCGACAATGAATAAAGAATTCGAGAGCTCTGGTGTCAGCGGGGGTGTGCGACTGTGTGTGAGTAAGAGAGAGAATGAGCAAGGGGGGGGGCATCAGGGGGCCATATGGACTGTGACTTCCATGCAGCCCAGCAGGAGGTGTCCGCAGAGCTGTCTAGCAGTGCGTTAATCTGGCAGCTTTTAATGGCAGAGGCAGGCAACGACCAACAGCTCCAACACTCCCACATCAATTCCTCAAGTGCAGGCTTCTCCGGCAGCCAAATGGACCGTGGCTCCAAGCGAGGGGGAGCCAGTGTGTGTGAGGCTGTGTGTGTCAGGGTGTGTGTGCGTGTGTTCGGTCTTGTATTTCTCTCTCTTCCCAAAATAGGGGGTCCATGTATCTCAAGGTTAAGAAGCCGAGTTTCCGAGTCAGGCCGAAGTCGGACAGTTTGGAGCGGTAACGAGACGCCCCGACAGCTGTCTGTTTGTGTGTCCAGGTCGTCTACGGGGGGGGGGGCGTGTCTCAGCTGGCGGAGCAGGTCCTCTTCCGATTCAGCGATTGGCCGTCCGAGCCCCCCCATCCCGACCCCCATCTTGCCTTGACCGCGGGCCAACGTGTCCTCAGGCAAAACACTGAACCCTAAGTTGTTCCAAAGCAGTATGCAGGCACTCTCAGGGAAGCCCACCACCACCACCCCCACCAGCCACCACCAGCCACCACCAACCACCCGCGTGTCAGCGAATGTGACTGATCATTTTAGGCACACTGAGACTGCTGGAGTGGTTCACTGCCCCACATAAAAAATGCGATTTTTAGTCCTTTTTCCATGTTTTTGGGGGCTGGAAACTTGAGCCACACACGCTGTTGGTGATGATATTTCTTTATTTTTCTCATAAAGTGCAATTTTATGGATGATAATTGACTAAAAATCTTAAGGAAAGAAGCCGTTGAGGGATTCAACCCTGCTAGGATTCCGTCTTTCTTATTCCTGATTGTTGTTCTTCAGTGTTTACACAAGCAGCTTTTGTGACTGCGTGACAAAGTCGAGGTGAGAGGGTTAAAAAAATACATTGAGTCGACGCTTAAGCCCCCTCGAATGCGGCAGCCTTTGTACATGTTTGTGTGTCTGCGCACGTGTATAAAAGCGAGGCGAACTCTTTGTGATGAGGTCATTCTGCAAATCTCCACCAAAGCCTCCTTTTTTCATGGAGGGGGGAGGGGGGTGTGCTTTTCAAGCCAAGATTTGTTGTTAATGTCACGGTTGCAATTTATTATTATAGTTGGAGTAATCATTAGGTCAGACGGGGCAGTTCCTCAGAACCCAGCGACAATAAAACAAACAACACGGGAACCGAATATACGGCAAACTTGGCGCATTTGCATTTTTTGTCCGGACGGCCGTGAGATTAAAGGAGCGCGTAGACGTTAAAGTCACCAACTATTTGACGCCGCTGATTAAAACAATAACACACTGCGCGTAAAGGTGTCCAAGGCGCTCCTTAGAGAGACGTCGCGTCGCCTTACTGTATTTCACGCGAGGAGAGATTAACGTCTCGTCCCGGGAAGCGAGCGCTCGCGAGTGAGCCGCCGGATTGTGCAAGGTCATTCATTAGGCTGCGTGAGAGGACCGGGGCTTGCCGTCAATTAAGCTTCCTCTCCTCTCCTTGTTTATTTTCATTTACATAACAATTTTGTGCTCAACCGTAAATCGCCGAGACCTTATTAATTAGAGTCCCTCTGCTGGGTTCAGGATTAGGATTTAGGGCAGAATCAGATGCAGGGGTGGGGGATAAAGGCTCGCTGAGGAAGTGAAGGTCCCAGCGAGTCAGAGTGTTTGTGTGTGGGCGTGTGAGTGTCTGCATGTAAATTCGCGCCTCCTGTTCCTGCCAAATGTGTCCGCACACCAGTTTGTACGTTTCTTTGTTCGAGAAGTGGCACTTATAGGAGTCGACGTCATGTTGAGGTACCTGTATTATCGCCGCAGTCACACTTTCTCGTATGCGGCAGCAATTATAAACACCGAAGCGGTCCTGATTTTCTCTCCTTTTTGTTGTCGAAGCAATCACTCCCGAAACGTGCAAACAGTTTCCCCTGCAAGTGAACCACAAGTGAAGTCATCGGAACTTGTATAAACACCATTAAGAGTGACACAGAGAAGGAAAAAACCCAAACATTGTGGGTTTTTTTTTTCAATTAACAATCTTATCGGCCCTCTGTGGTGTGGGGCCACCGCCAGGCAGACACAATGGCAGCACAATGCAGTTCCGTCCTCCCGCTGCCTTCCTCCACAGAGTGCTACCTGCTCCAAACAACCGCTCCGCTGGCCGCCACGTGAAACATTCTCTAATTAGCGCTTTCGCCTCTTTGTTCATTGATTGGCCATTGTGTTACACACAATAGCGGAGCGTTGTTTTTATTCTCCACCAGTTTTGGTGTCCACATATGATGTCAAAGAGACGGCGTGGGCCTACGCGTCGGTCCACGCTTCATAAAGACAACATCCGATCCAGCTTGTGTTTTCGAAGGCGCCAATAAGAAAACTGGACACTTTTCTTTCTCTATTATTCCCTTCTCCCCTATGTGCTATATACTGTACAGCTACCAAGCACCTCTCTCTCTCTCTCTCTCTCTCCTTTGTCTCTATACAGGAGCTTTACAGGCTCACGGCATTCCAGCAGGAATTGTTGGCTGTTCTCGCAGCATTTCTCCAGAAATGGCAACATCTCTGTTGCTTTGCTGGTTGGACTGGTGTTGCGGTGAAGACTGGCAGGAGACGCATTCGTGCAGGGTTGTTTTTGCTCGTGACCCCAACGAACTACGACGATTCGTTTACGTTCTGTCTGGTGCAGCAATAAAGATACAGTTTGAGGTTGAAATAAGATGCAGCTTGGGCCAACAATGTGAATTTCAATGATTTTTCTGAGAATCTAACAAAACTGATTTGATTTCTTACTTTGTAGCGTTGACAAGACAACCTGAGAGTTACATCTTATCACGAAATATCACCAATCCATCACTTCCTTCAAACTGGTTTCCATCCTGTCTGTTTCCTGTTTTATTTTGGTAGCTCACCTTATGTCTCGTTATAGGCTGCTTGATTTCCTCTTCTCCAGTGTGATTGCTGCTCCCTCCCTCACATGCTGCACCTGTAACTGCTCTGTGATTAGACTCACCTGGTGCTCCTCATATATACTAGTGGGCGTCTGTTCTTGTCTTGTTGCCAGTTCGTCTGTGTTTCCACGGCAGTCGCTAAAACCCTCCGTTCCTACTTCCATGTACCAAACCCGTTTGTCTCTGAGGATGCATCCTGTCACCCTTCAAACCAGAGTCATTTGGCCACTTTTTCCTCTGGATCGTGATTCAGAGTTCATGATGACAGTTGAAGAAAGAACGCTACTTTCTTCTTAGAGAGCGAAACAGACACGTCAACCTGAAAGAGATGACAGTAAAAAAAATCTGTCAAATTTGCAGACACATTTGTTTTCTCTGAAATTTTTTTTTTCATGGTATCTAAAGGAACCAGACGGCTACTTTCTTTGGTTCTGTTTCTGGTGCATTTTTTTTTTTTGTCTCTGATTGGATCTTGACCAAAGGGTGCAGACAAGTTTCACTGCTCCCCAACTGCTTTGATCAAACAAACTGGAACATGTTCAAGGAGGCCGTACGAGCAGGAGATGTGCAAAAACCCCGTGGGAATCCTGCGTCACCGGCTCCATCTGCCAGCGCGCGGACATGATCACGAAAGCCACGCGGCCCGACCGACGCCACGGATTTTACACTCGATGGCAGAACGAAAACGGGGACAACCTTTCCAGCTGCGTGGAAAGAGGAGACGATCTTGGCTGGTGTCAGATGCATCGAGGTTTGTCCTTGCTGATGACGGTGCGCGTGGAGGACGACCTTCAAGAGGTGAGTCAGAGCCGAGGGCACTTGAAGCCAGAAAAAACATCCCGCATCTTTGCACGACGAGCAGTGGCGACGACAGAGCATGAATTCTGTGTTGTGAATGAATGTTCTGGCATCACGTGTTGACCCCGGTCACCCTTTGAGCTTTTGGGTTATAAAGAAAAGCGACCTTTCCAACAGAGCAAATAAACCCACACCTAGAATGAGAGTCTTTACGCAGGAACTTTGAATAAATGAAGAAACTTGATGTGTGACTAAGTTACTCAGAAAGTATCACATCTTACATGGCAGATATTTGTTTAAAGTAGTACGTCATCAATTTCTGCAGTTCTGAGAGATACTTTAATAGCCTTTTAAAACCCTTCTGCTCTTTGTTTGTGTGATTTTCACTTTAAACAATGAACTTGTGAACTGAAAACACCCCAAATCCAAATAAACGTGCTAAAAATGTAAAGTAATTTTGTCGTAAATTCACAGGTTCGTCTAAAGAACACAAACAATGACGCCGCTTCTCTCGCGCGAGCACCCAAAAACTTGTATTTCTCTGACACAAGTCACCAACAGTGAACCTCTGAGAGATTACTGTAAGCACTCCTCATCAGGCTGATCAGTAATAATTGATGGACTGAATAAGAGTCGCGGGCAGAGAAAAAGCACTTTAATACATTTATGACTTCCTGCCAGAATTAGATGTCACCACAAATGACAGTGTTCAATATTTGATGCCGTGACAGGAGCGTCAGAGAGATGCCGTCTCCTTTCCAGACCTCTCATCTCCCCAAATGTTTCCCTCCGAGACGGCTAAATGATAAGCGTATTTAAGCAATTACCTCCTTGTTTTGAAGTCGTTACAGGTTAATAGGTTTGACGTGAATGACAATGTTGTGTTGAGTTTTTATGGCAAATCTGAGCTTTGCATACATGTTACTGCCCGATTAATTCCTCATTTTTCTCAAGAAAGTGAACGTTTCTTCCTTTGAAAAGAAAAAAAGGCCTAAAATCTTCCTCCGTGCTGTTGAATGGGTTTTTATGGCAGTGGTCTCATTGATTCAAGGGAAAAACGGGCAGAAAAAAATAACGACAGAAACTAAAACGGAGAACAAAAGACACTCGGAAAGAGGGAGAGGCTGTGAAAATAAAGAGCGCGCCAGTTAAAGAGCGTATAATGGAGTTCTTAGAAGGAATATTCTAGATAGACGACCACTAAAGCTCCCACAATCCTTTAATTTGCTTGTATCTCTTCTCAAATAGCTCGACTTGGAAATACATAAAAGCACATTCATTTAGACTTCAAGCAGCTTCGAACTGACATGACATTTTTCTTTGCCACTCTTGTTTATGTGAGCAGCGTCGTGGCTGTTGTATGCTGGACTATCAGGAGGAAAATCGGACCAAACTGATGATTTTAACGTCGATTTTGGTCTTCATTCCTGGACTTCACGAGGTCATTGGTGCTTAAGCAGCACGTTCACTGTATGTTAGCCATCCAGGCTAATTAGGGCTGAGCTGTCGATTGATTTGAAGTTTTCTGAAAGATTTTTTTCTTCCGCTATATGTGGAAAAAGTATCAGTCAAGGTGCTTTCACACCTGCCAGGTTTGGCCTGCTTAAAAAATGAGAAGCTTGCTGCTATTTGCCACATTAGCGCAGTCCATTTGTAGAAGTGTGAACGCTGTGGAAGTGTGAACGCAGCGCCGAGCAGAGCAAGTCTGAGAGAAGATCGCTCTATTTGGTGATGAACTTTAACCAAGCCGGATGGATCACTCGCTCCTTCTTGATCCTTTCACATTCGAATCGTTCTGACACGTTCGCAACCTCCGGGACCTGTCAATCATCCAGGAAGGCGGGTGGAGTGAGGCTCTCAGGCTGCACGACACCTGTGTTTGATGCGAACGAGAGTTTATTCCAGCATTCCTCGCTGGTCGCACCGTTCTTACGTCTCCACGACTGTATTTTCCGCACTATGAGGCACACCTAAAAGCCATTAACTTCCTCAAAAACCAACAGTGCGCCTTATCATCCAGTGCGGCTTGTATATGAAAACAATTTTTACAATAGGCCATTCATTGGAGGTGCGCTTTATGATCCAGTGCGCTTTGTTGTGCGGAAAATACAGTACTTGCTTGACATACACACAGCTGAGCTTTGGGGTGTGTGTGCATGGCCAAGGCACACTTCCTCCCATCGTGCTGGTCTGGGGAAGCGTCCCAGGTTTTTTGAGGTACCCGTCTCTTTGCGAACAGTTTCATACGGCGTGGATCCAGAAGGACTTACAGTCATCAACCATCTGGCCTGCCAGGTTAGGTGAGAGCCGGACCATGGAAAAAAAACCAAACGCAGCCACCAGAGAAGCAAACAAACTCCCCACGCAGAGACTAAGCCAGAAGAAAGATTTCATCCTTACCAAACATCCAAAATCAGCGTTTGATCTTTTCTTCTTATCGGTCCTGATCTTATTCTTGCCGCCTCCTTGTAAAGGGAGGGAAGTAAGGAGGGGAAGTGATGGCCCATTCCCCACTATCAGCTCCTCCAGCTAAAGATATGTTTAATTCAGAGAGAAAAATATGCGGCGGATGAAAATGTGCACTTTGCACCGCGGAGCACTTGTAATGAACTTTGAAATGGGCGCTTGCACGTAGAAAAAGCGGCAGATATTCATGATTTTTCGCGAGTATTTACCCAGAGAAATTACAGACTGCAGGTGTTTTCCGATCAGTCTTCTGAACAGCAGTCGCGCTCTCAGAATTCAAATGAGGCCATTATCATCTTCACCCATCTTGTTTTATATCCCCATTTCTATTCTTACGTTCCCTCCTTTTTTTCTCCTTTTTTTTTTTTTACCCGTGTCCTCGACTTCTCTTTGTCCTTTCCCACATGCCGTCCTTCTCATTTCCTCGCATTCAGAGCTTCTCGGATTTATTTGAAGCATTTCTCTCTCTCCACCCCCCCCCCCTTTTAGGTCGAGCATCCTGCGCTCGCCTCTCTCCTCTCCTCACAAACAACTGATGTCTATCGAAGTCGCGATAATGAGAAGTAATATTTTCTGCGGAGATACTCCGAGACGGACGGCGTCGGGTGTCTGATCACTGCCGACCTTCAAGGCAATAAGAACATCGTGGATTGAAGATATCTGGGAGAAGCAGGTGTTGTGTTTTGTTAATTATACATATCAAGGCTGGGTGTCAAAAAAAATCTGCAAAAGATTAATGAAACGAGAGGGAAAAAAATGCTCTTTAAAGTCCCCGGTAATTTAGTGTTTCATCACAGTTGTGTAGAAATGCAGCACCTAGAAGGGTAACCTGTCAGCAGATCCGCCAGCCCTGCGTGTGATCGCTTTAACGAGTGATTCGGGCCAATTACACACCAGGAGCCGGGACCAGTCCGTTCCATGAGACTGAGAAGACCCCCTCAAAATTTCCACACTTTCTCTCAGTTTGGTCCGTTTTCAGGCTGCACTCGAGAACCTGGATCGAAACGCCCGCACGACATCCCCTAATTCTGCTCCTCTAGGAGGCAGTATGGCCTGGAATGAACATGAAGTTGAAAAAAAACCCCAAACCTGTATCGTAGTTTGGTTGGATTCGAACAGACCGTGGTGAAAACATAGGTGATTCGTGTTGCCATGGTTACACGGACACGTGATGATGTCTTGGACGTCTCTTCCTGTTTGGTCCTGTTCGTCGGTCCTTTTGCTTTTCGCCCTGTAAACGAACCGCACCAGGATTCACCTGCAGGCCAAAACTACTAAAGATGCACATACAGCAACAAATAGCTGTTATAAACATATATCAGCTTTATGTTCACATGGATACAGATCTCCATTTTTCCATTTTTTGTCATCATCATTATGTTGCTGGTAGCAGGAGCGAGTTAGTTTTTCACCTCCTGTCAACAGGAGTACAGTGAGTCCCAAATATGGTATAAGACAGTTACAGCAGCACTCAAAGCAGCTCTCAGTTATCAGACAAAAACATTCAAGCTCACTGAAACTTCAAGTTTTGAAATTAATTGGTAATTTTTTCTCACATATTACTTGTTTACCACTTTGTAATTTAGATAAAATAGAACAGTATTACTTTACAGCATCGAATACCCAACATCTAGAGCTGCATCAAGGTGATTCACTCATTGTCATCCCGAACACTCACGATAGTTTCCACTTCTGCTTCTCTCAAACTTTCCTCCTCCTGTCCTCTATTTGGTCTCCCTCTTCTCTCTTGTCCTCCCCACCTTCCTCCCGCTCGCCGTGCTTCCTCCTCTTCCCGCTGAACACCTCGTTGAAATATGGCAGCGTAGATGAATTCGTGAAACCTTGGTGCCGAGATGAGGCTAATGACAGGCAATTACCAAGATGCAGAACTCACTAATGGACTTTTGCCATCGTTTGTCTCCAGCTGATCTCGCCGCGCTCCACCTTTTTATGACAAGGAGAGTGAAAATGGAGCCACGGCGATGGTGAGCTGTGAGAGGACGTTTTCGAAGATGAGGACACAAGCGACACGAGTCAAACGAGTCAACGAGACAAAACATCGGAGCGACAGGTACATTCGGGATGGAACAATATTTGATGCAAACCAAAGTAATAATAAAACAATAGCCAAGGAATTGCAGAAAATACTCAGAATGCCCAGTGATTTTAATTTGAAGGGGGGTCTACAGCCCTCAACATCTGAGACAGAAAAGCAGGGTGTCACCATCCAAAAACATGGTCGCAATGTTCGTTGGGATAATATCCTAATCAGGAAATTATGATGATACATAATGACCAGAAAAGAAAAAAAGGCCAATAACATTTATTTTAATGATTAAAGGCAACAAAAAATATAGAGATGAAAGACTCCGGACTTTCCAAAATAGACACAGAATGTCTCGTTCCCGGACCCACGTCGTTAATGGTTTTCTCTGCCAAATTTCTGTAAAAACACATTAAAAAAAAGTCAAACTCTTGCACATAAAGAGAAAATAGCGTGAGAGAGTGAAATCAAAGAGAACCCCCCCGAGGGTAGAACAGCACTGTAGGTGGGAAAGTGTCAGTCACCAAACTGAAAAGAACATTGCAACAATTAACAATTATAAAAACAGCAGGGGGACTTGGATTCATGGTCGATGATGGAAAATACAGGGACGAAAGAAAGAAAGAAAGAAAGAAAGAAAGAAAGAAAGAAAGAAAGAAAGAAAGAAAGATCTGCAGTCCATCACAGGACAAACACACCATTACATCCACGTCACAGCGCCCACTCGACCTGACTCCGCCCACTTTTGAGGCGTTTTCGTTGGCAGAAAGCAACAGAAATGAAAAAGCACGACGATAGATCCTGTGTAGTTTTGTGGGAGGAACCGACACCTGCTCAGGGAGAACATGCAAACTCTCCACAGAACAGCTCAATGGATTTCCTGCCTGTGCTTCATAATCATCAATATGAATGGAAGCAACCTGTTGAATGAAGTCGCCCCGCAGTGTGTAATTCCTGCTATTTCCCCAATAAAACATATTAAATCTTGATGAGGCTTCGGTGAAACTCAATCACACAAAGGGGAGAGGTTGGCAATCACATGACGTCAAGGCGCACACACACATGCTCTCAAGCTGTATTTCAATTATAACGCCTCCTGGTTCCATATTGATGGAGGACAAGGACTTACTTATTTCCAGCGAGTCACACGCGCGTGTACACACACACACACACACACACACACACACACACACACACACACACACACACACGCGCGCGCGCGCACACACACGGAGTCAAAGCCGAGGGTCGGCCTTGAGAGCGTAACAATGGCTCCCATAACTCTCTGTCAGGCATATTGACTGGCAAACCTCTGGAAGGGATCTCCATGAAAAATGGATGGCCGCGCCGTTCTTCTCACTCCGTCCTGTCATTGTTCTACGAGGCGCATTAAGTGAGTCAACAGGCGGTGGAAAAAATCACTCATGCACAAACTGTTTGTAACCTTGCTCCTCGGAGGGAAATATATCAGGAGGAGGATGATGTCGAACATTGATCCTGTGCGGCGCCTGCGGTCCGGTCTCTCCTTTTCTTTTTTCCTTTTATTTCGTGAGCAGATATGACAATATAATGTAGGACCACGGCTCACGACGGAGCAGGGGGGCTCGCATCATCAATCAAATCGGAGAGCTGGCTGTTGGTTTTTTTCGGGTGAAAGTCAAAACAGTGAATAAAAGTGACACCACAAAAGCTGGTGATGGACTCACAAACGTCGGGAAAGAAAGTGAGTTTGACTCGAAAAAGAAGCGTTTCAAGTAAATATATATGAAAATTGATTCGTTGTTTAGGCTGCACGATAGTGGAGCTGTCAGTTCTCTCAGCTCACAATGTTAGCGCCATTTTTCCTCAGTATTTGTTCTCCAGGTACCCACACTGGCGCTTTCCCGGGACCTCAGTGTCTGCAAATGGCCTACAAACCTGCGTAAGAGGTCACGTTTTTACTGACATTGCTCAAAAGTGTAATACTGTGTTTGTAAGCGAGAAAGAGTGAGCGAGAGATTGCGTGTCTCACTATTTTGGCCCCTGCGATAGTCAGACAACCTTGGATTGAGCCGTATTCTCCATGAAGGATGTCAAGAGTCCAATTTTAAGAGATTTTAAGAGAAAAAGACACAAAATATTCCAGATGAAAATGTTTTTGGGACGTTAAATCAGTGGATAATAAAGAAGAATTATCAGTTAAAGTGAAGACAATCCAACAATGAATTGATAAATTCAATTTCCCACCTGGTTGCTGCAGCTGAAGGAAACAGCTCGTGGAGCAGAGCTTCTGTATTATTTCCACTGATTGAGTCCTTGTTGATAACATGTCCTGCTTGTATACTTCCTGCATTTTTTATGCAGACCTGCTAAATAATAAAACGCAGCCGGGTCATTGTAAACATAACTCAAAATGAGTTCTAAATGTCACCGCTGGATGAACGAGCACGCCACTGTTTTCTCGCCGACTCGCCGCAACTCCACAAGGTGACTTTGCCGACGTGTTGCCGCTGCACCCAGTGGCCGAAATCATGATTTAAGAGGAGCGCAAAATGCAAGTGGAGGTGGTGCGATTTAAAGGGTGTCGCGAAGAGTTGGAAAAAGAGAAGGCTGCAGAAAAAAAAAGAAGGTGTCTGGACTTGCCGAGGCCTGGACGCTTTCCAGGGTTTCAGCGGCACCGGCAGGAAAGCGAAAATAGCGAGCGTATTGTTACAAACGCATGCGGGGACTGAAGAGAGTTGGGTGCTTGGTTGGCTCCAAAACAATCAAAAGAGGATCTTTGGCAGGCTGCTCCGACTCGCGGGGTCAAGCTGAACTCGGACCCGAGCGGCATCCCTCGCCTGGATGAGACTTTTTTGCTGAGATGTATTAAGATACATACGGAGTTGTACAGATGGTCGTGTCTCATTTCCATCACGGCCAGCCGGGGCAGGTAAAAGCTGCACATTCAGTGTCTTGTCCTTGTCTGCTTCATCCGAAGGTGATCAAAGGAGTATTAATGTCCGGCGGTGCCTGACAGCAGGTCACCACCGGCTGATTAATAAACTTCCAACGCCCATCGCCGTCTCATCAAAGATTAAATGGCGGCGAACTCGGCGGAGAACATCATCATTTTACATTACGGTGTCATCGGAGATCAGAGAGGAGGGAGTGCGCGGCGAGGCAGCTGGATTAGTGAGACATGCAGATGGTAGCGGCTGATTAGCGAAGCCACTTCCTCTGTATGCCATCGGTGTCGTTACGCCGTCAGCACAGACACGCCGTGCAGCTGTCAGTATGGAGCCCCTCGCTCACATGTCAGGTCGCATCATAGTGCTTTTTTTATTGAGGCCACCTGCAGAAGACGCGTCGGCCCGAATGATCTCGGCCTTCTCCGCTCGGAAGAAAAACAATCTTTCGTCCGTTTTTCTACCGCGGGAACTCTCTTTCTTGCGTTCCGGTTTTCATTTCTCGGGTAAAAAGCTGTTGACTCAAAACTTTGGTTTGGTAAAAGCGCCAGTTGTTGGTTTCTGGCGGCCTCCAGGATGGAGAAGTGAACTTGAGACAGGAAGTTACCATGTTTGCTTCCTCAGACTTTCAAGAGGCGGATGTGGAGAAA
>JASSRZ010000080.1:18615976-18630394 GCA_032164315.1 Malacoctenus gilli
GTGTGTGTGTGTGTGTGTGTGTGTGTGTGTGTGTGTGTGTGTGTGTGTGTGTGTGTGTGTGTGTGTGTGTGTCTTGCATGGCAGCTGGTGCTACTCGTGTTTGTGTGAGTGAGTAAATATAACTTGCAGTGGGAAGTGCTTTGTGAGAAGTGCACGGTGTGAGTTTGAAATGTTGCAGCGGCTCTTGAAGGTCGCTTGATTTAAACAATTTGTATAAAAAACGGCGATTATCTCCAGCGTCTTCGACTTGGCCGTCGACGTTTAGCGTTCCCTCCATCACGGGAGGTAAGTGCTTCTTTTCTCTAACAGCAAACGGGCGCGATAAATTATCTCCGTTCGGCATCTTCGTGTAACGGTCTTTTGATGGAATATTCCGGCCATCTAATTTATTATGAGCAACCGTTCAGCTCGTCCACATGATGGAACGTGCATCGCCCGACTCCCTCCCCGTGCCGTCGAAGCGGGCCTCTGTTGCGCGGCGGCGCTTTGGAGATATCCATCTCTCAGATCTGCCGATGCTCCCGCACAAAAGCAGTTTAATCGAATTTAAATGCATTGAAAATCCACGGACGTTAAAGCGGCTTCGGGATTGCTTTGGAAGTTTTCTCCTCCAATCGGAGGTGGAAAATTTCCTCTCACGCCTCGTAAATGGCGCTCAAGTTCTGGGAGATCGTAAGTATTGCGTAAACATGATAAGAAACTATTTTGCTGTTAATTGAGGACATCACGCGGTCGGGGACGAAGGACGTCTCCTCTGAGCTGGGAGGACCCCCGGGTTTGAGCCCCTACTCGGCTGCCTGCGTCCTTCCAGGGCGGCGCTGGAGGAAGATCTTTCTATTTTTATGCCGTTTCGTGAGACAATCAAAGACGCACGTAGGTGCGGCGGACTGACAGCTATGAATTATCTGCGGGTCTGAATGTGATTATCTGGAGGGCAGACGGGTGACCTGTCAAGGTTATCTCCCGGCTCTCGCTCGGGGTACATACCGGAACACATGGCGGCCTCCCACCACCGTCGGCACGGACGGGTGGATATTAATGACTGGGAGGTTCAAGGTGATGATAACAGGAGGGGGGTGAAAAAAAAGCAGCTTAATGATGACGTTCCTCAACACGTATGGAATGATGAAAATGATGAAGCTTAAAGTGGAACACTTTTCTTTAAATTGTGTAATCATTGAAGAAAACTTGCCCGACAATTTTCCTAATGGAGACAGGATGTCGGCTGATTGGACTTCCCTTTAAAGGTACGTGATCGGACACGTTTCTGCTGCTTTTAACCCTTTGAATCCAACGTCTGTCAGATCCAGAGATGTCAAAACTCGAAAGGTTCTTTAAGTACTTGTCTTTTATTGTTGTAAGTCATCCATCCCTCTCCTGAACGGGAGCTGCCCAACAACCAGCGATCAGTGCTGATCCATGGTGCTCGGCTGTACCTCCACTAACGTGTGTTTTCGCGGTATTTTATTTTGAAAAATCCGTCTCTCCTGTCCGTCTCTGCTTCTTTCTGGCACCAGCAGATCCCAGCTTACGCTGGCAGGACAGACCTCTAGTCCATCGCTGGGTTTAGCGCACACAAACACACACAGATACGAAGACACACACTCCGGTCGCATCCTAATCTCTCTGGGGAGTAAATCAGAGTCTGGCTCTGCCCCGGCTTATGCCGCACTACACAAAACTGTCACCGGTAATCAGGCGTCCACACACTTGGTCTATTTTAGTATGATGGTCAGTTTTAATGGCTCGGGCAGAAGGTTTAGCGGCGGCTGATTTATGCTGACATTTCGGTACCTTCGCTGGCATTCCGGCTCCTCTTTTTCTCCTTCAGCCTTTGACTCGTTTCTCGTGGTCCACAACTTTTATGAGCCTTTTTTTATCACCACCAGCAAATAATAACTAGTTTCGAGCTGCAAAACACATAAAATTTTCAAAATAAAGATACATCACCATACAAACATTTATTGTTTTGCTGAAAACTGCAGTCAATTTTGAATTTAAAGTGACAATTGGGAAGAATTCTAACTTCCTCTTTTAGCTTTTTTTGTACATGTGCAAGTTAGCTTAATTAACAATTGGAGAAAAACAAGACTTTTTCACATCACCAGCAATTTCTCTGCTTACCACACCAATAGTTTGGATCAGAAGCGTCACATGACGCACTTTTCCAGTTAAAGTCACGGCGCAGGTGACGCTGCAGGACTGGATGCACATTTCAGTGTAATGACGGCAAAATTTCTGCTTTGAAATAAATATCACAACTTCAAGTCCAAGATAAGAGCCCATTTAAACGTCTGCCTGCTGTGCACGTAAATTAAATATAAAACAAGAATAGAAAAAGACCTTTTATTCAAATGTTATTGTTGTTTAACCCTGGAGGAAGCCATTATAGAGAGCTGCTCGCTGCCTCACAGCTGCAGGTTGCAGACCCCTTGTCAAGTCGGTTCAACCAAATGAGCTTCAAAGGAATCTTTTTCCTTTTTTTTCTACTTCAAGGACATTTTATTTTGAAGGTAGTTAACAGACGGAAAACGCAGCTGACAGGTCAGCTGAATCAAGCGTCTCGCCGCGGTTATTCTGAACATTTAGGTTGTCCCGGTTGTTTTTCGGGCTCTTGGTGTCGCGGCGGAGGCTCGACATGAAGGCACGCTATCCGGATCAGGTCTTTGGGGACCATCTGCCATCTGCTGCAGGACTTCTGGCTCTTCAGGCTCCTGAAGATCACTCTTTATATTCCGCTTGTATGTTGTGGGCTTGTTGTCATGCTGCAGAAGAAATTTGAGGCCAATCAGACAGATCCCCCGATGGCGCCGCATGCTGGATAAGAATCTGAAGCGTCAACGTGACTAAAATCTTCTTCTTTTTTTCCGGAGCACTGTACATTAACAGATTTATGCAGATCTGCGGGTTTGTTGACTGAGAAATTGCTGCTCACAGATGCAGTCAAGTAAAAAAGCCATTAAGCAGTGTAAAACTTGCCCAGAATGATAACTTGGTGAAAGATTTCAAACTTTCTGCTGATTCTGAAGGCAAACTGTCTCATTGGTAGGTTTTTTTTTTACCTGTGACTTCTGGCACTTTCCACAGGTGAAATACAGCAGACGGCATTTGAAGGTTCAGCTCAGCCTGTCAGAGCAAAGTTTCAACAAGCTGGAGACTCTTC
This sequence comes from Malacoctenus gilli, assembly GCA_032164315.1. Taxonomy (NCBI): domain Eukaryota; kingdom Metazoa; phylum Chordata; class Actinopteri; order Blenniiformes; family Labrisomidae; genus Malacoctenus; species Malacoctenus gilli. Next base: position 18,619,140 of record JASSRZ010000080.1, read on the forward strand.
CAATGAACTCTGGAATTAGGTCTAATATGTTTCTTTGCATTTGACCCTTCCTGTTTGTAGCCAATCTTAACTACACATGCGAGCAGTGTGTGTGCTGCCACCTGGTGAGCCGTCAGGCGTTCAGGGCCTTATCGAAGGGTGTGGTGTGAAGTGTGGGCTGAGCGGTGGCATCACTTCTCCCACCACGATCACTTTCCAGTCTCTTTCCACAGAACTTCAGCTCCTTTCTTGCTATTTATACATGTGAAAAAAAAAATCAAACCCCGTCTTCGATGTGTTGGAAGTTTTGCCAACTCATCAGTCAGGAAAGTGACGCTGAGCTCTTCTAAATCTGGCTGAATAAAGTTATCACCTAATTGCAGAACGACACGCGCTTTCACGTCAGTCTCCGAAAAAACACCGAAGTCGCGAGATTTGTTGCTAGTTGCTTTTGACACAAAGTCGTTAGCGGGGGATTTGGAAAGTTGCCACATTGAGCGAGAAAGTTGCCAGGTTGGCAGCACTGTGTGCTGGGTAAGTGCAGTGGTAGCACAATGTCTCTGGAGCAAACGTCGGTGACGCTTCAATCATCTTTACCCAAAATGTGTTTTTTTGTCCAAAGCCAAGAAGCTGAAAAAATGCAGAAGATTAACTTGAATTATGGAGGAAAAGGTCGGCGACTGGACACCAGTTTGGTGACGTAAATGTACAAAATGTACAAACCACCTCTTGTTGTTTGTGATCTAAAATGTTTTTTATGCCTTCCGCAGAAATCCTGGAATTTGTCACAAAGCGCCTCTTTATAATGTATGACAGTCGGGTTCTGTTTAGTGTTCTAATCAGATTCTCTGATGTTTTTCCGTTTGGTCTTCCTTTGCTTGCTGTTGCCCGACCGAGACCTAATCAGGTTAACCGCAGGCTTTCAAAGCTTGTTTGCCATCCCCTTGCTCCTTGATTTTGGTGTTTCCATTTAATAAATGTTTGCCTGCCGTTTCGAGTGATGGCTTGAATCAAACGCGAGGCAGCAGTCTGCGTGACATCAGGACAAAAAGGCTCCGTTTTTGCCAGACTGTCTCTTTTCATTGTTGCGCTGCTTGAAGATTATTGAAGCCTGCAAAGGAAGCAGAGTGACCAAAAAGGGCCAGGACAGTTTATATACAACACAAAAGCCTGATGATGATGTTATACCTGCTGCGTGGCGTTGCCAGGTCTGAGAGATGCCAGGTTGGATCGGGAGAGTTGCTCTCACCACTCATCCGTCGAGTTCACCTCCGAGTCAATCACTGGCCCATGACATCACATTTTTGGCTCCGTTCGACTCTCCTGAAACCTCAGCTGAGTCCGTGCCAGCATTTGTTGCCGGAGGAATTGAGTACTAAAGCTTGTGGCGGCACTTAAAAGCGCTCGATTAATGCCCATTCAGTTGATCGATCGAAATCAATAGTTGGAAGTTTCAGCTCTCGTTTCAACTCGACTGATTGGACGGAGAGTCGTCGAGAGAATCGGGGAGTTTACTGGCAACTCTTCAGCGATAACGAGACAAAAATAAGCTCTTTTTTCTCGCCCAACCAAAATCTTGGAATATAAGCACTCTGAGAAACCACATCTTTAAAAGACTTAATAAAATAATTTTGCTGCCTTTTGGAGAGAACCTCGCTGGCTGTTCCTCCCCCACCGCTTTCAGTTTTTGTGCAATAAGCAGCATTCCCGCCTCAGCACGGAGCATAACGGGAGGAGGCTGCCTTCCCGAACCCTCGCTGTTGTGTGCAGAAACAAAGAGGTGGAAAACTTTCTCCCCGTGTTCCGCTTTTAACAGCGCAACGCACCTGAAAGCAGCACAAAGCGCTCGCTGAGTTGATAACACGGTGCCTCCGGTGACTGAAGGTGCAGGACAAAGGACAAAACCTGGCAGGCAGTTCACACCAACAGTGATGTATGCAGCTGCGCTCAAACCGATGCAACCTTGACACGTCACGCGTGAATGTACTTTGTGTCCATCTTTGCATTGCTTTAAGATTGAGTGTGAATACCATAACTTACTATTAAGCACTCTAACCTCTAAATAACTACTATTAAACACAAAGTTATCCATCTCCAGTATCCGTAAAATCTAATAGCAGAACCACCAAACTTAAAAATTTTGTGTTTTTTACTTTTCAGAAGTCAATTTTTGTAGTCTTTTACCAGTGAGCTGTTTGATTGTCCAAGTATCTTCATAGCATAATGTGGAGACAGGAAGTATAACATCGTCATCCATTTTTAAAGTGTGTGTGTGTGTGTAGCAAGACAGCACTTGTAGCGTTGCTAAGGACTCAAGAAAGTCTGTGGTCAACGTGTAAATCTGCTCATTACTTCCTGTTTTTGTGACATTGTAAAACTGTGAGTCTGGTAAGTTTGAAGGATTTTGAGAGATGCGGTTCAAAAACGGCTCAGGTGATGTGAAAAAAAAGCACTGTTGTAAAAAACAAAAAACATTGGAAGAGGAAAGATTTGTAGGTTTATTTTTGTTCTTCACTCATAAATTATCTTTCATGCCGGCAACAGAGAGCGGGACTCGACAAAAAGTTTGTTGTTACCGGGAATCTGACATAAAAGTACTTGCTTAATATTGCATTAAAGTACGACACTGCTGAGAAAAGACGGTCCTCCCGCGTTGTTTTTCAGCGTTTAGAGCTTGTTCCCGTCCTGACATGCGAATGTTTTGCTTTTATCTTACCCTTGTTGTCCTTCGAGATTTACTTTTATTAAAAAATGGTGTAAAAGTAAAACGCTGAGTCCCTGCAGCTGAGTTTTTTTTACTTTTTATCTTTACTCGGGCTTTTTACAGAAGTTAGAGAGGGTTTATTTCAAGTTTTGGAAAGGGTAACAAACACTTTTCAAAATAAAGATGTAAATTGGAGCTGAAAGCAGTCAACCTGTTTTTCTCGACATGAAAAAAACGGCTTGTTTTAAATCATCTTGCCTTTTCGAAAGCAGTGACAAACTAAAATATAAAAAAAAACTTCTGTTTTTTTTCTGTTTTAATGCGAGTGTGTGTTGAGAGCGCACAATTTCTAAAACAAGCTCTAAAGACCAAAGATTATCCGGCTAATTACATATTATCTGCGACAACAGACAGCCAAGGGAGGACCCAAAGAGGCACAGACTCCACCACTAAGCAGGCAATTACAATTACCATCGTTTCCACGGCGGCGCTGATGAGGAAGGTGATAATGGTGACAATCACGATGACTAACAAAGCATGGAGTAATCAGAAGTGGAAATTGGACCCTGCAGCCACGAGCGCCGCGCTAACAAGGTACCCCCGCGAAGAAATGCGTCGCCATCCAGGTAAATGGGACAAGAGGCGTAATCAGTTAGCTCAGCCAAAGTGAGCACGGGGGCCCGACGGCGGGCGACGCGAGGGGAGGGGGGGGGCAGATTTAGCGGCAGATGCTTTGTCACCGTTTTGATCTCGTCACCTGTGGAGACGGCCAGACGTTCACAGGCCTGTCGAGTTCTGACAACCCCACCAGAGTCGGAGTCAGTCCGCCGAAGGGGGGGCGGCGGTCTGCGGCGGTTTTCACCTTCAAAGCCAAAAGTCCAGGACAGCGTTTCAAGGTGACGTCCACTTTTTTTTTTTAAGTTGAACAAACTAGCATGGGACCTCATTATCTTTCGTCGAGCAGAAATCAAGTTGCCAAATATTGTTTACTGGACCGTCTCTTCAAAGCAGCACAGCGAGTGGAAAAGCGCCACAATCCACCCAAACAGACGTATTCTGCTCAAACTTGAGCTTTTGTGTGATAAATAAACATTGTGGAAAGCGTGATTGGACTGATCCCAAAAGAAATTTCTTCGCATTTGTTCAACACAAATTCTGCAGGCTTGATAAATGCCAAAAGTTTTCAGTCTGCGCTGGAGCACGAGGTCAGTCTCCTGTGGCTTTTAAGTGGTTTGAACTTTCAAACCGGGCCGTTTTTTTTGCGAGGTGAGACAGCAGATGTGTTGGTTATTGACGTCACAGGAATATATTTTAATAGCATGCCGGGAGGATTATTTTTGCGACTCTTTGTGAGACAAAGCGAAGGAATACTCTTGCGGACAAGCAGATGTCGTGAAAACCAGCGCCGATAAAGAGGAGTTTTGAGGACAGTCAAATACTTGGTGGTGAAAAAACACCAAGTGTAAATGCTGACGGCCCAACTTCTATGCAGACTAGGAAGCTCAGGTGAGCTGCATTAACTGGACAAACCCGCTTCTTGGTTTCGAACAAGTCGAGAGAAGTCCGATTTATTCAGATTTGTCTCATTATCACGAGTCATCGGCATAGAAGTTCATCATGATGCTTCATTTTCTGTCTGCAGCTTTCTGTTGTCTTTTGTCAGCGTAACTTGAGGGATTCATCCAATTTTCTACACTGCTTGAGTGGTTGGGCCGATCTCAGGTCAGTGTCGGAGGACACCGAGTAACAACCCTGCACAGAAAGGCAGAGTCTGGGCTTAAAACCCAAGACCTTCTTGCTTACACCATAATGCGTTCAGTGTACTATGTTCTAGAAACATCCTTGAGGAAATATGCCTCAAAACAGCCTCAATAATTGAAGCTATTTTCGTTCTCGATTTGTATCCGGCGATCATTCGGGTGGCTTGGCAACAGTCGGCTGTGAAAACGCCGGCTGCCCACTGAACTTCTTTCACCGGCTCATCCGTCTGAGGCGGCTTGAAGGATTTCTGTTGCCTGCAGTTTCCGGAGCGGCATTTATCGACTCTCATCAGTTTGATCACAGAGTCCCGCAGCTCCTCCATTGATGAAGTGGTAAATATAACATCAGCTGCTGATCAAGACAAGAAGCGCCGCTGATGAATACGAAGACAAGCACGTTGTTTAATCATTGAATCATGCGTCACTCTCTGATATTTACAGTATGTGAGAGCTGCAGCTGCTCCTATACTGATACAGATTCATTTTACATGTTCGCCTTTATTGTCATCTATAATTGAAACGTTCTACAGAAAACCAGTCGCTCTGAAAGACATTTTTCATCAATTAGGAGTTGTGTCAGTGGAAAAATCAATATATAACACGCAGTAGTTTGAAAAATGAGAAGGTGTTGAATTTATCATTAAATTTGGTCTTTTTTGAGGAGGAGTTTCTTCTTATTTTCACCCTTTGCTTTGAAGAGGCTTTGCCCACTTACCTGACAAGCATGTTGCCTCAGCGTGATCTGACAATCTTCAAACGGCTCCCCGCGATATCTGAAGCGATTGGGGCTTTTTTTCTTCTCTGACTTCAAGTACTTCCATGAGTTTTGGGTGCGGTTGATGTGAGGTGAGTCAGAGGAAACCCGTGTCGGTGAGCGCTCCTCGGCCCTCGCTGGTCTGCGATAACGCTATCGCGAAGCTTTGAGGTGCGTTTCTTGATTTTTAATCTTCTGTAACATGAATTATTCTCGACAAATATGCAGCGCTGAGGGTGGAGCTCGTCTCTGAAGAATGAAGCGCCGCTTCCCCTTTGGTCAGAGGTCGGTCGGTCGGTCGAGTCAAGTACGAGCGGCTTGTGTTCGCCTCTCGCTCGTCTCCTCGTGTTCGCCCGTTTCTCTCATCGCCACAAATTCCAGATTTCATCAGTAAATACGTCTCCGCGTCCCTCAAGCGCTTGGCCTTGTTTCTCCTCCTGGGAAGTGATTCAGAGATGCTGCTCATCCTCTGAAACCGTCAGTAAACAGCTTTCTTTCGACAGTTCTTTTGCTGATTGGAGCATCGTGGGGTTTTTTTTCTTCTCCTCATTGAGAAAAATTTGCTTTTCTATTTTTGATTCAACCGAGCTCAGTGTATCAATCTTCTGACAGCGTGGCGACTGGTTGATTGTGCTTTGAAAGCCACTGATGTTGCTTTAAAGTACCATTTACTGCCTTCTTAGAAAATCTTCGGGCTCGACGCAGTCTGGTGTTACAAGAGCCCCTCGTCGCTTGGAATAATAATTGTACTTCTGACATTGAGATTTAGTCCTGATGTCAAGTTTTCAACCATCACAACGCGACTCGGCTACAAAAAGCTGCTGGAAACTCGAGGAACAATCTGAAACCTCTAAACTAGTGCTGAAAACTTTATTTTTGTTCCATCTGGAAATATTATTCAGTGACAACAGATTAACAATCTGATGATTCGGACAAAAACTTGAATTGGTCCAAAAGAGACCATTTGAATGGAAGAAATGGAAGTGCTATTTTTTTGTGATTAAACATCTTCGAAAAGTTTGAAAAATAACTAAAATTGCTCAATTTCAACTGTTTAAAACAGAATTAAAGTCTCAATTTTTTTTTCTGGGTTTATGTCCAGAGTACTTTGTTTTCGGGGAAAAATTACCCTTAAATGGATCAACAGTATATGTTTGGTGTAGATGGTAAAATGCAAAAAAATATCTCTGAAAATATTCAAATTTGACATATCAATATTTACAGTTTCATTCCCTCAAGTTGGTTCAGACATGTAGAAAAAACCTGCATGAAAGTTGATTTTATTGCTCCCAAAATTGCTTCCGTGACTCTCTTCTGACTCACTGTTGATTTAAAGAACAGTGAGGAATGTGGAAATGACCAAATATGGTCGTAAAATCTCTCACGAGGCAGAAACACACCCTACTTAAAGCTCCCTAAACGGTTCAACTCCCTCACATTTTGTGGGGCCTTTGCCAGAAACATTTCCAATTTTCTTCCTTTGCCTGAGTGTCATTTGCAAACCTCCATTAGCTTTGCACAGATGATGTCATACACCCACCATCAGCCTGGGGGGGGTCTCTGCTTTGTTGCGACCTAATGAGTTGTACAAATTTCAAGTTTATCTATTGAGTTTTACTGAGCCAGCTTCGGAAAGAACCATGTAGCGCCAAACTGTGCCAGCGCAACCCTTCCCCCGCCTTTGCCCCCGACAAACACTCGAGTACCAGGGAGGTAACAGGGATCAGTTGGGGGGGGGGGGGGTGTTGAACACACCTGTCTTGCTGCTCTCGCTCTGGACCCCCCGGTGAGACGAACGACTGTATTCAGCGGAGACGGAGAAGACCTCCGTCGGCGGCGTGCTGATGACATCACTGTCTCTCGGCTGCGTCGCGGCGCTTACATCGTAGATGTGAGAAGCACTCAGGCTTCACATGAATGCCTCTCTAATCTGATCTTTATTTATATCCAGTGAGGTGTCAGGTTGCCTCCTGAAAACAAAAGACTCGCATCTTCTCAGAAATAAAAGTTTTCCCACCTCTGTTTGAGGAAAACACCTTGAGAAGGAGCTGATTCTCCTCGTCTCATTGTGTGTTTTATCGCCCCCTGCTGGCAGTGATGGAAAAACTCACACGAATTTCGTGTTGAGGTCTATTATCGATGATAATCACAGTGATTTGTTATCACAACATCTTTTATTGGAAGTGCACAGCTGAAAAGCAGCAGAGGTTTATGACTCATAAAACTTCGGCGGTCTTCCCGTCTTATCAATCAAAGAGTTTAAAACGCGTGTGACGTCGAGGCCAATCACAAATTATTAGGGCAATGCGCAGTCACCTTGTAAATATATGATAAAGTAAAGAATCTATGGCTCTTCTCTGCAGCGAAGGGACAAAGACAGGAACTCCGAAGTTAGAAGTGATGGGAGCGTCTCTTCTGAGCACCCATACAGTTATTGACCTGATGCGATAAAGTACGAAAACGAGGGCCCGCGTCCAGTGGAACGGCGAGCGCGAGCGAGTAACTTCCCCCTCCACTTCCTCGATGTCTGTCCGTATTTATTTATTGTCCGAGACGCTGCTTTCCAGGCTCATAATTGCTGTAATATTAACATCTGTCCAGAGGGCATTTCGCGATATTTCCACGCCGTAATCAACTCACTGAAGTGAGACTGTTGCGTTTATCTCCCGCGTTGCCATCATTCAGTCGTGATGGCGCGATAACGAGAAATAAATAAGACGAGTCAACCCGGCGCTGCCTCCGGTCCGTCTCCACGGGTTTAATTTGAGACTCATAAATTTTACACGGACACTCTGGGGCATGTGATCTCGGAGAACATAAATACACCTGCTCTCGACCAGCTTTAATATTCCGGCGGTTGGATTTAATGATGTCAAATGTCAGGCAGGGCTGCAATCGAGGATGCGGGTGAAAAAAAAACAGAATAAATGGGAGTAAATAATGAATAACATTTGAGGGGGAAAAAAATGGGGGAAAAAATGAAGATGTTCTGTTTGGAATGACACTTCAATCACAGCCTCTTAAACCCCACACACGTGGAGATGTGTACACAATATGTTGCAGAAGAAGCGTCCCGGCCAGTGAAGCTGAGCCCGGAGAAATAACTCCGAAGCCCGTGAGCGAGGGATTGCTCTTAATTACCTTCAATCTCAACACAATAGTTTGTTTCACAGACTAATGACTTCGATGGGGGATTAGGCACTTGGCACTCTGCTAATTAGCCCGCTAGCACTCCCTGGGCATCCCGACACGAGCCTCCGACAAGGAGCCATCAACCATGGGAGGGACGGGTGCAGGATTGGCCTCTCCCACTGTCCGGCATGGCCTCTTAACGCCGGGTTTGCGTCCCCACGGCAACGCTTCATCTCATTCAGTGTCAGTGAAAGCAGGTGGATTTGGGCAGGTGGAGGCATCTGCTGTGACTTGACAGTCACAACAAAAGGTGCTTTTGCACTTTTTTCTGCTAAGTGTATCGATGTCCAGTTAAACAAACACAAAAACGCTCCGGGAGGTTGCAGGTTTTCTCTCTGTGCACATGCAGGATTGTCCAAGTATTCAGTTCAGTCCCACAGCTTGAAAATGTGCACGTGAGGTCAAATGTTTGACCACAGGCGTTGTGAGTGATTGTTTGTCCGACGGACGAGCTGTCCAGTGTGTTGGGAAAACAGTATAAATGATGGATGTTGTTCATTTTTCATGTACTCAGGCTGTTGAACGAGGCTAAATCCCCCTAAAAGAGCTAAAAGATAAACGCTAGAAATCACAAGACACTTATTTGAATTTTTTTCCTCCTTGTGTTTAGCTGTGTTCCTGTAATTCAGGTGGTTTGCATGAACGTTCGTGTAAATTAACTGTTTTATTGTATGCTGTTTAATAAGTCGAGCGTGGCACTGTCAGAACACAAACTCGCAGAAAACCTCATTTGTTGTTTTTAGCTCCAATAAAATCCATCACAAAATGTCTAAACTCTGAGACCGACTTGTGATCTGGTGATTTAATTCCAAATTGTCTCCCCGGTAAATATCTGCGTGTAGACGGTGGAGTTCTCAGGGAGTCAGAGTTCAGCAGATAACAAATTCGTCCGAATCGAACAACAGTTGGGAAGAATAAAGATACAATAAACAGATGCAGTTCAAACAGAACAAATCTGAAGTTTACTGTTTTTTCTCACTCTAAGTTCACGCAAACAATGCTGCATTAAGTCTGAATTGTGTCTGACAAACCAGGAAGTTTTTCTCCTCTTTTTAGTGTCTTTTCTCCAAGTTTTGTTTTGGTTCCCTTTGGGGGTTTTGTTCATCCCACGCCTGTTCTCCGAAAAATCTTCAAATAATTAACTTTTCCCTCTTTTTTTTCTCTTTCTAACTGAATCGTATCTCCTCAACACAATAACAATAACACAAACCAAGATATCTTCTACTTTGTTCTACTTCAGACAGAAAGATTAAGTTAGAAAAAGGCAAACATCCCCCCGTTCCCATTCACTTCTGTGATTTAATTGCTGCTGCGCTGTATAGTCGAACCCTCGGGAGAGCCTCTGGATTAAGCATCATAATTAGGGAAACTCACAAAAAAACACACAACCCACCCCCCACTGCATCCAGTTAGAAGAGTTCGTGTTGGTAGAGCCCTAGATCAAAACTGCAGGGCTTAATTAAGCAATCACTTCTTATTCATATGTTGTTTTTTTAATCAATTTGCATGGTGTTTTTGATAGTGAGGGGGGGGGAAACAGCCTTTTTTATTCGCATATCTTTCAATTATGTTTAAATATGTACCTGCATGCTGCAGTCCCGGACTTGTGCCGAAGTGAACCAAAGTTCTGCAGCTGAACATGCGTCATCTCATTACTTCTCTTGTGAGTGTGAAGTGCTGGTGCCTGGGTAACAGCTTTAACTGTTCTGATGTCCGTCATGGAAATAAGGAAGAAAAAGCACAACATCATGGCCTCTGATAAAAGACGACACAGATAAGAGCAGCAAACGGTTTGGACGTTTGGCACTAAAGTTTGAGCCGTCAACAAACGTCTTTCTTGAGTCAATATTTGAAGCTAATTTCGAATCTAATAAGAGGAAGTAAGCTTTACCTTTTATCTGATTGTATATTTGCGATTATACATGAAAATTTTATGGTATGAAACACATTTGCTCTTGAGATTTTACAGTAAGAGAAATTTCTAACTATTACACACACACAAAATGAATGTATGAATGCTAAAAGGGACGTTCAAATCTAAAATTCAACAAATCAACAAACAAAACGTCCTGGGGCTGAATGTTAGAATAAAATTAGCCTGAGTTCACCTAAAAATAGTCAAAAACAAGGATCGCGTTTTTTTCTTTTTACTCTGAAAAGGTCAAATTCTAATTCGTGTTTGATTTGAGAAAATGTCTGTGGGAAATAAAGAACCTAACAAAGCGGTGAAACATTGTTAAATTATGCACAATTATGGATGAGGCAAAAAAAAAACCACCACTGATTGCCTCCCGACAATGGAGCTTGTGGGACAGAGTCGCTGTGATGCTGAGGGTCCAGGACTCTCCGTGAAACTTGGCACAGCGCATAGACTCGGGGGTCATGTGGAGTTCATTCATCGGCTGTTTTGGCAGGAGGAAAACTGCGTTACAGGCAGGGAGCACAACGCATATCAGGGTTGGGGAGTCGGTTTTGGCTCATCGTTGTGCTATCCTCCGAAGTATCTGATTTAATAACTTGTTTTGGGGCTTTTATTTTGACGTTGTTACTGAGAAAAGTCAGATTTATTGTTTGAACTTGACTGACTCGTAAGAATAATATTGGTTAAGACCCAAAATACATGCTTGTTTATTATGTTGCTGATAAAAAAAAAATGGTGTTTCATAGTTTTTATGTCTTAGAAGTCTGTTTTATAAGACATCGCCATTGTGTGGTTTGCCTGCGCTGTTAAATATTTGGAGTCCAGTAAACATTTTCTGGGCTGTCGATGCTGGGCGCCTTGGTTTTATGCGTGTTCAGTGCGCCGCTACAGGTCCAGCTCTCCTCTAACTCACTTGCAGATTTACTCCTATTTGGCCCAAAAGAT
>JASSRZ010000080.1:18630494-18649989 GCA_032164315.1 Malacoctenus gilli
GCGTGTTCAGTGCGCCGCTACAGGTCCAGCTCTCCTCTAACTCACTTGCAGATTTACTCCTATTTGGCCCAAAAGATGCATTTTAACTACAAAAGAGCCATCACCAAAATAACTCCAGAGACGGCGGTGGCGGCGGCAGCCACGGCGGCTCCAGCAGAATCTGCTGCGCGGAGAGCGAACATGAAAGGTGAACGTGTGATTCCCCGCGAGACCCCTTTCTGTTCTGTAGCACTTCCACCGCAATGCTCTGGAGGAGGCCGCCCAGCGCTATCTGTCAATTAAATAGTCGGTAATCCAGGACACCATACTGCCGTCCACCTGCTTCACTTTGAGCTTCACCCGGAGGGGCTGCATGGCCATGAAAGCAGTGCAATCAAAGGACATGATTGCCATCGTGCAACCGCCTCTCTGGGTGGGGATGAGCCCCGTGGAGCTGCTACATGATGAAATTGTCCACAATCATTATTCTAGGCAGGCTGGAGAGAAAAAGGTACATTAGAATGGAATAAAACGTCTTCGTTGTTGTTCGTCCGTCTTGTTTTCACGGGCTTTTTTTTTCTTCTTCTTTCCAGATTCAACTGCAGTCTGGGGGCACTTTTCAGATCGCTGAAAATTACACAGAAAGTACAAAACATACATTTTGGTGAGTTAGTATTTTAATATTGCTACGCCACTGGAAGGTAATTAGATGTACTTCTTCGCTTGTTCCTAATTTCGCACGGCCGGCTAAAACCTCCACTTCCTTGTTGGGAAAACGGTAAACTCCCAGATCGGAGCGCTCCCTGTCGGCACACGACGGCGGCAGCGGCGGGGTAACAGCAATCATACACGTCGTTTCAGACGTGTTTTCTCTGAAGTAGTGTTTGATCACACAGGGAAGCTGCAATCTCATGTGTGGAAAAAGCCCGTGGGCACGAGGTGATTTGTTATTTTTTAATAGGGGGGGCATAAGTCCAAAGGGAGCAATTAACAAGGGTGTGGGGTAGTAGGGGGGGGGGGGGGGGTTCCAACAGGAGCATTTATCATTGTAATGCGAGTCATTAGTACATTGCGCAGTTAGGCGGCTGATATTTCAGAACCACTGTTTGGGTCATTGATTTTTAACTCGCATAAGCCTCAGTCAGATAAGGAATCAATGAGTCCGGCAGAGCAGACCGCATAAACAAGTGTGAGTTTCAGGTTAACAAGGAGGACGTCTCGCAATCGTCTTTCATAACCGCGCGATTCGTATCCACCGTCGTCCAATCACACGTCGCCCACAAGATATGTTGGGTTCGCCTGTTTTTTGTTGGGGTTTTTTCTCCACCTTTTTTTGCCAAATGTCAAAATACAGAGCTGTTAATTTCTAGGACAACCTTCATCGTTGAGCGCCATAAATTATTGGGTTAAAAAGAAGTTTGAATGAAGTAGCTCTGAACAGAACAGTAAAGGGCAGAAGAAAGGGAAATGGCACCGATCCTTCATCTGATTCGCTCCCTCCTCGCTGCTTTTTACGTGGACGGCGGAATGCCTGGGAAGACATACATCCCATTTTTTTGCCGCTTTTTGCCGCGATTATTATTTTGTCTTACAGCCAGCCCATTAGTTAAACCCAGGGCTCGAATAGACTTATTATGTGAGCCCACCAAAGAAGCCAGATCTATTTCCGGCTCCCATTCATCGATCACAGCCTTCTTTGAGACTTTGGAAACGCAGGTGACTTTCAGCCAGGCATAAAGGATACAGTACAATATGTGACATTTAAGGCTGGGATGAGCCAGCCTGAATACATTCGTGCATGTACGCTCAGGCAAGCATAATTAGGAGCGCCGGTGAAGACATGCGTCGCCACATATATTTAACTGGAGTTTTTTGATCCCTTGGGAAACGGAGAAAATGTTCTACATGTGAGCGCTTTCTCTTTTTTCTAATCGCCAGGGAACGAGGTGGGCGTACAGGCTGCGAGACGGAGGAAGGAACACTTTTAATTAAGGGGTTGCAGTTTTGGAACCGTGGCAATGTCACTGTTGCCTTTTCCAGCACTCACCGCCATCACAATTCTTATTTGAAGCGAGTTAAAGTCTTGCCAAACGAGAACTAATCTATTCTATGTATTTATGCCACTCGTTCGATTTGGAGGCGAGCTGTGCTTGGGAAGTCGTCGGTCCATCTTTTTTTGCGCTCGTGTTATTTGAGTTACTGTCTCGGGGAAACTGGAGCAAATCCATGATGACATTTAGTAAAAGGCAAAGCGCAACCCTTTACTGGTCGGCGCTCCGTCATAAAGCCGCAGCCTTCCACGTGGACAAATCTCGCAATCCTGTAAGTGTGTCAGATCCTACAGTGTAGGACATGGATTTCAGAAACTTGTGTTTGACAGTAACCGCTAAAGGTCAACCTCCATCCAGTCTGACAGCTACACCTGAGGCCCATTTGGAAAAACCAATTAAAATATGGGTCTTTGCATTGCAGAGGAGAGACCTTTCACATGGGGAGTCCCTGGAGCGGCATCGAAAAGTCCCAGTCCAGAATCGAACCCCGGTCTTGGTGCTGTGAGTTAACCACGCTCCCCACTGTCCTCCTCGATCGCAGCCAAAGAACATAACGCATAGATCTGGAAAATGAGCAAACGGTAACATCTGGACAGCGAAAATCACCCAAATGGAAACGTGTTGATGAGATAAAGTCCATCCAAATGAACCAGTCGCGCTTCCGCGACAGTCAGTCAGGATGTGGAAGGAGCTGGAGCGTTCGCCGCCTTCTCTTGGCTTAATAATCCTCAGCAGCACAGCTGGACCAAACAGACCAATTGTGAATCAGTGCTGGTACACACCTGTTTGCATAAATCACCCCCATCCACACATCAAACACAGTGTGTGCAGTAGGATTGTGCCTTCAGTGACTAATCCTGCGTCTTGGGGGTGAACAAACTGGCCTCTAAGACGAGCAGTTGTACAAACACTCGACAGTTTCATCTCAGCACGCCGGATTATCATCAGGTCGACACTTTCAGCGCTGCACCTGTTTTGAGGTGGGAAATTTGCAATTGATAATCACATACGAGTCCTTCGTTGAGACGGTCGGCAGGTTTCGCATTCAACGAGAGCATTTTGATATGTGACGAAGACAGCAAGCAGGAGGAGAAAAACGCGGGCCCGACAGGTATAAACAGCAAATCTGAAAGGGAGTTATTAGATGCAAACACTGCAAACTATAATTTGCTTTCTGGCGTTTTCCATCAGCGAAGCGTTTTTTGGTGCCAAAACAGACAGAAAATGCTCCAGAGGTAGTCCCAATAAATTCTCGTTCGGTTTCCCCGCCTGAGGAAAGCCGGTCGTATGAGTCCACCGGCCTCTGAGTAATATCCATCCATCCATCCAAACGTTACCTTGCATTTTATCCGACGTTGGACCCCGTCCCAGCCCAACACAAGGTGAAACAGCCTGGACGGCTCTCAAGTCCGCCGAGGGACAAGACAAACAGTCGTCGGTGTGGTCTGGTGGAAGTCACCAATTAACCAGAAATGTGTCACTTTGAATGGCGGGATTAAGCGAAAGAGAGGTCCGAGGTGACATCACTGTGGAGCAAAAGCCCAAAGGATGACAATACTCGATTTAAATCCTGATTAATGAATGTGAACTCTTCCTGTAGGTGGTGAGCGGTGCGATTCTAGGACAGACATGTATTCAAATAAACATGTAAATATAAACGAGCAAATATTTTGTATAATTTAGTGGATAATTACCTGCCAGCTCTGATATATTTAAGTCGTTGACAGACCAAAATACATCCAAACAAATTATTTTGATGCTGTTTATCGTTGTGTGATTGCAATGAGGAAAATGTAGGTGACTACCAGTGTTTTTATTGGTGCCCTGAGGGGACAGAAAACAGGTAGCAACACAGGACGACTTTTTCTATCTTTTGGTAACTGTATTTGCATCTTTATTCTTTAAAAACAGGTTGTTTTGCATAACTCAATGAAGCACTTGAAGTAAAACACAAAATCCTTGAGTCTTGTTTGGTTTGGGATTGTGTTTTTTTGTCGTTTTCATCTCAATGTTGATGAATTTATCAGAGAAAAAAATAACAAGGAAGAAACGAACAGTGAGAAATTCGCCTCCTTCTTTCTCTGCCTTTGGCCGCCGACGCGAAGGTCGCTCCAGTCCAGGAAACACCGCTTGACACCCGGCCCGGTGACCGAGGTTTGGGGCGTCGCCTAAGCTTCGCCCAGACCAATCGGCGCTCACGCTCAAAACTTTGTAAACAACCCTTACACGCTGGTTTAAAGCCCTTCCACGGTGTTTACTACGAAAACACGCGACGGTGCCGCAGCCCAGCGACCCCAAAGTGCCCGCGCAGGTGAGACCGAGTCGTGTTCGGACGCGGTTTGGACTCCGTTGGCTGCTTTTTTTTGTCCTCTCCGTATGTGTGTGTGCGAGAGCGCGCCTGGCCAGCGGTTGTATTGCGTGTTCTCGTGACTCGTAGTAGTGGCGGCGCAAAACAGCTGTTATGTCAGAGAAACGCCGAGTAAAAGGGCGGAGAGTGTGATTGACTCACACGACGAACCGTGTGCTGTTTTAAATAGTTTTTACACCGTGTAAAGTTTGGAAAAACCTCGGCGCGAGAGGGAATAATGATAAACCGTCGTCGAGGGGAGCGAAAACCAGAGTTTACGCGCCGTCTTTCGGGTCTCACCGTCTCGTTTTGCTCCAATTCCGACTTTTTTTTCTCTCGTTTCAAACCAACCACAGACAAAACAATTGTGCGTTATGTGAAAGTGTAATTAGAGCTGCTCTGTCTTGGGTGTGGTGATCGACACACTTTTTTTAAAGCTCTCTCTCAGGAAATTTGGTGTTATTTTATCCCTCGCGCCTGATCATCTTCCACCAGCGGGAGTAAAGTGTATTGTAAAAGACGAGCTCTGCACGGTTTGAGTTCCTTTAAGCCTCTTTGAGTAATTTCCAATGAGCCTGGTAATGATGGAGCAGAGTTCACTGCTAATCACTCATCGCTCGCGCCGCCGCTGCCGTGAATGAGACAGACCTGTTATTTAAGCGGCTCCGCCGCAGTCTTTTGAAACGTGTCGGGGTGGAGTGACGATGAGAGTCGGTATCAAAGAATTGCCGCGGCTACTTAAGGGCGAGCTTTAAGTGAGGGACAAGAAAAGTGCGACAATCCATCCACTCAGCAGGTAGGACGTTGACAGGTGAAAGTGTTTGTGTTAAAGTGCTCAGGCTTTGATTTAAAAGCACCTTAGAAATCTGGTGGTTAAAAAAAAAGAGGCATCTGTCAAACTCATCACTCCTCTCTGGACAGGTGGTGCTTTAACTGAAGATTAGTGAGTCCAGTCTTGGTGGGTTTTTTCCCCCCTCACCCACATGCAAACTCAATGTCTGAGCCACTGAACAGGTTTAAAAGTTCTCCAAGTGGCCTAAATGCGCCGTTTGTGCTGCAGTCTCTGAACGTCTATTGTCGATGCGCCATAACTTGCGGCCTGCTGTTTTACAGTTAGTCTGCGCAGGCTGCTATAGGCTACCAGGAGGCTTCGCTCCAGAACGGATGTGGGCGCAGTCTTCGTTGTGGAACGTCAACATCTGCACGCTCTGTGTTCGCTCAGCACGCCCACCCTGGCTGGAGGGGGGAGGGGGGGGGGTTGAGGGAGGAGCTGTAGGGGGGCTGGGGGTTGGGGGTGGGAGTGCTTCCTGTCAGACGGGGTTGAGGATCTGAGCCGGGCAGACTTTGGCAGAGACTCCGGTGGAAGTTGTAGTAGTGGGAGCAGGAAGGGAGGCGTGGCCTGACTCAGGCAGCCATGGCTTTTAGTCACTGTCATTTCTCTGGAAGTGTGAGACGTTTCTTACCAGCCTGGGGTTTTCCGAGGTTTGTTTCGTCTTGAATCGGCGTTCCTTTCTTTCAGAAACTCCCCCTGCTGTGATGTGTAGGTTTAAGTGCTGCCTGCCAGCCTGAGTCCGGACGGCCGGGGGGTGGCTGCTGTCCACCTCACAGGACGATCTATGACAACTGCAACTTTTCCAGACATGAAACTCAAAGAGGAACACCAGTTCCTAGTTTGTGAGGCAACTTCGCGGTGTCGCGTTACGTGGATTTCTACCTCGGCTCTTTATTTCTGCGTGTTCTCCCTTCGTACGCTTGGGTTTCTCCCATCCCACCTGGTTTTCCTTTCACAGCTGAACAACAACATGCGTTTGTGGTCCGTGTGTGACTCCAAATTTCCCGTGTATGTGATTGTGTGTCTGTCAGAGATGGACCTGCCCACTGTGTACTACATTGCGTGCTGGGAATCGACTTCAGCACCCCCCCCCCGACCCAGCCACAACCCTTATTTGGCCGCATAGAAACTGATTGATTGAGCGACCTGTTCCTGATTCGGCCCCGAGGGGTCGCAGCATTTCGCTTTGTTGAGTTTATGAAGCAAACGACTGAAAACCAAAAGTCTATCAGCTATAGTTTGTGCACCTGATGAGACTTTAGTCCTGTTTCAGATGGGAAATGACACCAAGATAAACAGGCTACAATGCAAACTCGCTGATTGAGCTGCATTTACAGGTGTGTCTTAAGCGATACAGGCTGGGAAATTGATATCTATCACAGATTGACATAAAAACTGAACGATTCCAAGTCTGTTCTTTTTCAACTTTGGTGAATAAATAAGGAAAAGTGCAGATTATGAATGTTAAGTGTCCGGAACCACAGACAAACGCTAAAATCCAATGATATGATGGATAGAAAAACCTCTTTTTGCTTCTTCAAACTGTTGAATCAAAGTCTGCTCAGTCACTATGTGGAAACTTGGATCCAAGTCATTCCTACTGAACTTAAAGCTGCTGTAATTTTTGCTCTCCTCACTCACCAACCTGGAGTCGCCTCGTCTCCTAATGAAACGTACCGTCAACTCAAACCTGAAAAGAGGAGTTTGAGCTGCCTGTGATGCCACCTCGGCCCAGTTCTGGCCCGACTCTTGTCGCCACGGCGACTCTCGTCGAAGACTTGACCGCAGCCTCCGTCCACTCGCTGCGAAAACGCTCCGTCTGTGTTCTGCCGTCGCCTTTGCCGGGCAATCGTTTCAAGGCCGCGGCCGTCCGTGTTGCTCGCGCACCTTTTTCCTCCCACACTTTGGCCTTCCAGTCGACTTTGCACGTGCACGCTCTGATCCAGCACTCGAGGCCTTTTCAGTAGTGATTCTCTGCCGTTTTCACCCTTCTTGTGGAGAGACCCAGTGAGTGTCTTCAACCGTTGAAGACGGCTTCACCGTGATTGCATGGAACTGGACGCTGAAATTCATCATAAACATACAGCACAATTGGTGATCAAATTGACAAGATGCATCCAGATATTTTAAAAGGTGTTTTTAGTCATAAAATCTAAACTTGCATGTTGAAATTTTTTCAAATTTAATTTATTGTGACGAGTCTTGAATTTCCACATTCCAGCTCACAAATGCAATACATTTGATCACTAAATTCTGTTAGAAAGTGATCTCAGTGGATAATCTTGTTTATCTATTGATCTTTCCCTTTTATTTAACTCACTGTCTTTATAATTTTCTATACCACATATTCCCTTTGAGGGTTGCTGGAGCCAATCCAGAGAAACGGACATAAATTAGAGTCACCTTTTGACCTCATGCATGTTTTTGTTTCTGTGGGAGGAAACTCGTGCATGTGCAAGGAAAACAGGCGTGATCCACATCGAAAAAGGTCCCAACTGGACCTTTGTGCTGTGAGGTGAGAGTGCGAACCACCACATCAGTGTCGCCCCACGCTGAAAACTGATGTGTAAAAATAGTTCGTGTGAACTGCCAAACTTCCCACGTTGACGCTGTGATATTACACGTTTTCTCTTTGATTCCGCAGCAGAATTTAGAGGCTCGCAGTTTCACCAAAGTCAACTCAGGTTTCTCGGAAATCAAGTTTAGTTTTGGCGTCATGACACTGATGCTACACGCAAACCGCCGACCCGAGAGTCAGTCGGTCACGTCCCGACCATAAAACTTCCCGCACGTCACCGATGACTCAGAGGCTGCGTGACAAGCTCAGCTGTCACTAAGAGTTGAGTTTGAATAGTTGAGCTCATGAGATCTTGTTGCAGTCGTGTTGTGTCTTTATGTCATTCGAATTCATGTCAGTTTCAACCAATTTTCTGTGATTTTATTTTGAAAACCTTTGTCCTTATTCTGATGCTCGCCGGTAACTTTCAGGTAGTGACGGAAAGTCGCAGGGGAGGTAAGAAGTGTTTGTTTTGGTGTCGAGCTGCTCCCACGTATAGCAACCGGCTCGCCGTCTGACATGAACAGGACTCCTGTCACCGTTTCCTGTCACGCTGCCTCAACACAAACCAGGCGCATGTCAGCAGTGACAGACAGACCGCACTGTTTCTGTTGGTTTGGCTGCCTTCGATGCACGGTGTGCAAAAGGACCCACGTTGATGGGGGGGAGATCGAATGCGGTGCCTGATGCTGTTTGAAATCAGACGCGATAAGAGTCCAACAGAGATAACTAAACTTGTGTCACATGACCCGGCGTAGACGCACGGCGAATGAGGAGGAACTGTCGCTTTGACAGACATTGCGCAACCAGGACGGTTGTCGACGTGTTTGTCAACGAAAAAAGGATGTGATGACCCTTGATTTTCACTTTCTGCCTTTTGAAACAGTGTTATTTTTAAACGGGACGCATTTACTTCCTTTTATAGTCATTTTATACTCCTCACAAAAGAGGTCTTTTTTTAATCTTCAGCTTAATTATTCTTAATTAAACTCGAGTCCTGTTGATAATAGCAACCGACTTGTTTCATCTCACTTAAAGTGCTTGTTTTTGATGTTTTAATGAGTTTCCCTTCTGTTGCTTTTTGTAAAGCCAGTGAAATGATTGTAAACAAAGAAAAACTGTATACATTTAAACATAAAGTACCAGTGAAAAGTTTGGACAAACGTCCTCATTTCAAGAGTTTCTTTATGTTCTTGACCTTTTGTTGTGCACATTATATAAAAAGTAAAACAGACAGATAGATAAAATTCCTTCACAAGTT
Source organism: Malacoctenus gilli (assembly GCA_032164315.1). Lineage (NCBI taxonomy): Eukaryota > Metazoa > Chordata > Actinopteri > Blenniiformes > Labrisomidae > Malacoctenus > Malacoctenus gilli. The sequence goes on from JASSRZ010000080.1 coordinate 18,639,522, forward strand.
TTAGTTTGCTAACTAACTCCTCGTATCTCGCTTTATCATTTTGCTGTTTTCAGCATCGAGAAGGTGAGAAAAATAAAGAAATAAACCGGTTTGTCCAAATTTTTGATTATTCGTGTATTTACACAAGTGTGTAGTCATGTACATACATAATGCACTTGTCGGTTTATGGAAAAACAAAAGCAAAAACGAGCCCTGCTGGCATGTTTTCAGTGCAGCAGCAGGAGGACCGACTGAGCCGCTGTCACACTGCAGCAGAAGCGTCTCCTATACAATTGGACCGAAATCAACTGTAAGATTTTGCAGCTGTTCATCTGCAGGGGAAAAAAAACACACTGATGATGCTGATTATGCGTGCGTGTTGGCGTGCGGCTACGCGGGGTATAAACACCGGTGTCGATGTCGGACCGAATGTCTGCATCTGTCGTTGTGGCTTATAGCTTTTTGTTCATGTTGTCGTCTTTTGTTGTTGTCTTCGCAAGAGTTTTGGTGCCACTACAATGGCAAGCGTTTCAATGGAGCTGTCGCAAAAATTAGTGAGAAGCGTCTGCTCTCCTCATGAAGCAGCGATGTGTTGACTAAAGTTTTTGTCTACATCCTTTTGACTTTTTTTTTGCTCTTGGCAGCTGCGCAACATCGTCGCTTTACTCTCTGAGGCTTGTCGTACGGTGTGTTTTTTTATTGATGTGATCAGTGAAGTGGAAATGCTTTTTTCCCCCCCTGTACTTCGTTACAGGGAAGCTTGTTGTGGTTGTTTTTTTACTGTAAATTTGGCATTACAGCTGTTCGGGGCGGTTCCCACCCTCTGTTAGGTGTATCAGCTGCTGACACTGAAGGGTTGCGGTGTTGAAAATCCCCCCGAGTCCCTACGTCAACGCACGCTGGTAAATGTCTCAAAGGTACAGGCTGATGGCTTATGTCATAAACCCAGAAATATGAAAGCCTGTGTGTGGTTTTTTTTCACCTTTTTTTTTTTTTTTAAACTGCTGCCACTTTGATTGAACTGTTTCATTTCCTGATTTGAACTCGTCTTGCAGATGATTGCTACATCCGGTTACAGCGCGTGTAAATACAAAGAAAAGGAGGGCGACAGCGCGCTCTGCAAAAGGTGTTCTTCTTCCCCCACAACTCCAGAGTTCTTCTGACACATTTATAAAATGCCACTCAAACAGCTGAGCGATCCTTTCTTTAACTGGCCCGTTTTTTTTTTAACAGGAAGTCAATGTAAAGTTCAATAAACTGGATGAGATATTCTGGAAATCTCATAAACTCCAAGTTCTGTGTTCAGAAAGAAGACTTTACATTCTTGCCACCTGTGAGAAACGCTGTGATTGGTGTGTTTAGCACTCTGATCACCTCATATGACCTTTATTGCTCCCTGATTAACTTTTTCTTTGAGTATATTTTGCATATTTGTGGGTTGGTTCATGCCAGCGTTTTTTTCTGAGGTGGTACTTGGAGAAAAAGTTGGAAAACCTGCGATTGTTCTTGTGGTTCCTGATCTGGTGTGGCGACCAGTCAGAAGTGGTATTTAGCTGGTTTGATCGCTTTACTTGAATGAAACATACAGGCTATACTGTTTGGATAGACATTAATACTTCAATTATGAGTCACAAGGTTGCAGTTCTGTGAGAGCAACCATGAAATACTCCGATTTTTACGTCACACGTGAGGCTGAAACTACAGAACTGAAATGGCCCTGGATGCCCCTCAGGCGTTTGCTTATTCATCCACTGTTGAAGGCAGTGCAGGTAAAGTGCCAGCAGAGTGTGATTCGGGGATCAATTCAAAGATGGTGAAACTCTGACCTCTAGTGGTCATACAGCATAACGAGACGCTCGTGCTGTTTTATCGTGCACTTTTTGTGCTCAAAATGTGTCTTTAGGAACATGAACCAGATGCTTAACTGCCTATACTAAACACAGAAATGTAACTATATATTATGCATGTCACATTACTTTCGAATAGCAGATGTGCTTCCAGTCTTTATTGTTGTTGCAAGCTTATCAAATTAACTTTTTAGGTAGTTCAATAAAAACAGAGTTTATCCTGATAAACTGTATAATTAAAATCAGCAAATTCGTGGCCAACGTATTTTTAACAAAGGTGATTTTTTTTCCAAGACAAAATGTGAAATGTTCAGACTTTGATGTGGATGACAATATTGTCAAACAAAACCCTCACGTTAACAAATATAAGCATAACAGGGCAAACATTTTATGAGGCAGGCAACACATTTCATGCGCTCTTTATATGCATAGAGCGCTGCCGGATGCAGTTCCTATACTTCACCACGAGAGAGCAGAAAAGTCCTTTAATAGGTTTTCGGGCCAAATTTGGAAGAAGTCATTACCTCATCGTGACATATTTGAAGAAGCCCGGAGCAGCTGTCATGTTCAGTTTAAGGATAAAATAAATGCGTTTTTCTCAGGTTTATTTTTGTAACATTTTCATGACTGAGCAAAGTCTGAACTCTGTGTAACCGACACATCCAAGTGAACTTTTTAAAGTCTTTTTAGCGATAGAATAAGAGCATTAATGTGATTTTTGTACTCATGAAAGACAAGCAGCGTCAATGGCTGCCGTATATGTGTGTGTATCACAGCCAGGTTTCAGCACTTGAGTTAGATGGGGGTAGTCAGAAACGTGTCTTTTTGTGGCATGAAAGTCCATTTTGACCTGGAAAAAAAAGCGGGACCGGAGTTAAAAGCCGTGGGGTGGGGGTGGGGGGGTGCTCTGTGAAAGTAGCGGCCTGCAAGCCAACGTGGTCTTGACTGTCTCACGCTAACAAAAAGAAACAGACATGTTATGGATGTGAGAAGTGCCTGGTTCCCTTTGAAGTGGAGCTAAATGACCCTCTGAAGGCTCCGTGACCCCAACGTCTGACCCCAAGTTGGAAGTTTACACTGGAAGCAAAACCAATCTAGACTATGTTTCACAGAGAGGATGGATGTGGATTACATGGGAATGTGTGTGTGTGTGTGTGTGTGTGTGTGTGTGTGTGTGTGTGTGTGTGTGTGTGTGTGTTCAAGATAACTGTGATAGAAAGAAACAAAGGTTGATTCTTTCAGAAAAAAAGGCTGTTGGGAGACAGAGAGCTCCATTCAAAATGCTCATAAAGTGTAGGAAGGATGTCGTATTTTGAAAGTCCAAACAGAGAGAGAGAGAGAGAGACAGACCCCACGGCGGGAGGAACTGAGCCATATTATTGCCCGGTGTTATTCCTTCATCTCGTGCTCTGAATCTGCTTGTGCAACGCGCTGGAGGCTTCAGGCTGCCTGGGAGTCACCTGGAGGTTCGTGGCTGCGTGTGAACATTTTTGCGGTGGCGTTTAATTTAAAGTCAACCCGCCTCGATCAGGAGGTCTTTTTTCCTCCAGTAAAAAGTGAGCTTTGTGTGGGTTTTGGTAACGCCGGAGATGGACAGTCTGAGGCCGAGGATCACATGTTGGAGAAGAGACAAAGACCAAAGCATTGAGCTTCGAATGAGCCTGATTATTTTGATCTTGAAGGCACCATCCCTTTAAAAACATTCAACATCTACTTATGTGATAAATTCCTGCATATATTTTCAATATTACTGTAAGAAAATGAAGGAAACGCATATAAACAAAGTTCTTGAAGTGCAAAAGAAATATTCTGCAGTGAAGACAAAGATGCATTACAGTTCGACATGTATTTAATTGATCAAAATAATCGATTTATCCATTTTTTTTTCATGAAATGCAGAATTCCATATACTTGAACTTAGTTACGAATAAATTTATTATATTCTAGGTTTCATTGGATGAATAGTAGGGATTCCTTTTGTATTCCTCAGTCGATAGATATTGTAATTGCCTTATTATGCAGCTATAAATGTGGGGTTTTTTTACGGTTTATTGATCACTAACAGTTTGTGTGGCCAGGAACAATAATGACTTCTGGATTCTCTCAAGAAAATCGAATAATTTCAGATATTGACACATTTAAACTAAATTAGACGTTCTGTCCGTCATGCTTGTCCTCTGACGTGTCGTGCAGACGTGCACAGACCCAAGCGTCAACGCGCTCTACGGGCAGTCGCCCTGAACCGCGCATTGATCCCTGCGCTACATGTGCACAGAGCTTCCAGTGATTACAGGAAGAGAAACAATCCGAGTTTCCCCGACCGAAGCGTGTTTATCCAGGCTGGCAGCGGCGGCCTCTCGCTGCGCTGCCTCAGTCCACCTCCGAGCCCCCACCGGCTCCAGTCCTCTGTTGATGTAGACATTGTGCACTATTTTCAACCCCAAGACCACGCTTGGGGCTGCGTTTGTTTGGCCGGTCGTGCAAACGCTCCGTAATTACGCGCCTGAGGAAATGCATCGCTCATAGATGGTCGTTTCGCTTGATTAGAATCTTTGCTTCATGCAGAAAAGGCCACAAAATCTGCTTGATGAAGAGAAAGCTGGAAATTTGAGAATTGTTGTGTAAATTTGGTTTGCATTAAAAAAGATCTCACTGCATTTTTCAGCCAGCTCTGTTCAAACCAATACAGTGATTTCGATCAAAGGAAGTTGGGGTCGAAGGCGTGCTGTCCAACAATCTTATGAGATCGCTTCCTTTAATACGCACGTCGAAGCAAAAACGAGGTCAAACTCGACACGCGTGCAACAAATTTAGTGACCGAGTGAAAGAAACAAAAGCTGAGACGGATCCGATCTTTTGGATCTTCTGGTTTGCTGGCCGCTGCTGATGAGAGCAGACAACGATCGAGAGACGAGACATAGCAAAGGTCGTGGATGTGCTTCGCGACTTCAAGGAATTGAAGTTGAGCGTTTGTGTCACGAATCAAGCATTGTGCAACTTGTAAAATGCACGAATCGTGCATTGTGCAGCTAAATGTACGAAACAGCCACTCAGTTGACTGAAAGTAGACAGTGAGACTATTTTACAACATCAAAGATGAAGTTTTGCGCTGAGCATCATTCTTGGAGTCATAAAGTTTGTCCTGCAGCTTCAGGTAAAGGACAGATTGTATATTTTGGTTTATTCCAGACTGAAGGTTAGAAATATGGATTGTGTCCTCTCGAAGATGTGGAAGTGAAGTTTCAGATGTGGTCTCTCTTTTTGGGGAACGTTAATCGTCTCTGACAGACTCTACCTCCTTGTATTGAAGAAATTACTCTTTTTCCTGGGGGGTAATTGGCCTTTGCTACTCTGACTTGTCACATCAAGATGAATGACTTACTTTGGAGAAGGCATGTGGCCCTAATCTTCCTAATTAGAACAAATAAATCCACTAGATTGGGGGAAAGGTCAGCACAGGAGTTCGCTGTTACGCAAACTGGCATATCGGTCGATCTCTGCGATCGGGTGTCCCGCGCTGAGTCTCGCGCCTTTCAGCCCTGATACGTGTGTGTGAGTGTCCGATTTATTGGCATCACCCAAAGAAAACACGCAAGAAAATCCCCCCTCCGGATCATCGATACGTGTGAAGCCACAAACGAGGCAGCAGATGAGGCAGTGCTAATGTTTTGGAGGTTAATGAGGGATTCTCCACCCAGTGACTTTTCTCTTTCTTCCTCTCGCACGTCGCCGCCCGTCCATCTGTGTCCCGACACCCCTCATTTGAGTCCACTCTTCCTTCCCACCGTTTTCTGTGATGTTTTCCACCGTTTACTCGTCGGAACACTGCAAAGCAATATTTAGGTCTGTCATGTCTAATCGACGTTATATGCTGGGTCCTGCAACGGCAGCGGACGCCACATTTGGAAATGCCACCTGTTGGATATACATAGATATTTGATGTGAATACAACAGGTTAAATTGGTTATTATACCATGAAAATTGAACGAATTAGAACTTAAAAGAAGAATTTGGGCTATTTTCAAAGCTTCTTTCATCGTAGCTGCTAGATGCCAACAACTTATTGGTAATGCTGCTAAATCTTTGAGCGAAGATTTGTTTGATTTTTGTGATGGCAAAAAGAAAAGCTGCAACATCATCACAGTTTGCCCTCTGTCGAGTGCTGTCACAGTGCATGTAGTCACGATCAGAGCAAATGAAGGCAGGAGGCGGGGCTTAGCGGGCGGGATAAGCTCGAAAAACAATGGTGTGGTTAGAAGGTGTTTGCTACCTGTCAGTGTGGGGGAAAAAAAGCCTGGCAGAGCAACAGTTGTTTAACTGAGCCGCTCGGTCCTCCTGACCACTAGGTGTCCTCACTCTGCCTCCATCCCAGTCTGAGAGGACATTCTGGACCATCATCCACAACTGCAACTTCCTACCTTTCATTTGCCTCTTCACAGTGCATGATTATGTCAGAAATGTTGGCGATCGTGACACACGCGAGTGCGTTTTTGCAGTTCTGCGCGCTTGCTTACAAAGTGGGAGGATTCCTGAGATCCAGGACGGTTCGAAGGGAGAGTAGGGCAAAGGTCAGCCGAGCTTTCCGCGACTCCAGCGCGCATCCCCCGTGTGTTTATTTGAGTCGGCACGCGTATGTGAGGTCCGACGGGAGCGCATGAGAGACGAGCACAAACGGGGCCGAGGGCCGGGCGGAGGGGTACCCTAATAGGGCCCAGAATTTCCCGCGAGCAGCACCCAACATTGAGGAACAACTATGGCCTTTGTTGGTCACCCCGTGGATCTCACACACAGTTAATATAGACTTTTCCCACTGACGCTGCCAAGAGTCTGAAGTCATTTAATGAAGTGGCGGCTGAGTTTAGAAGGAGCCAGTGTGCTCGCTGCTCGCGCTGACAGAATGGAAAATGTCTGTGTTATGCAGCGAGCGGCAAGTGACAAGAGGAGTGTGTTCTGATACTCACCTCGCCGCGCAGACACACGTATGAAGAACGCGCTCGCGCGTGACAAAACTTTCCCGAGGAGCGGCCGCGGCGCTGGTACGAATTCGCACGTGCATTGCTTTCCCCCAGCGCGGTTCTGGCCCGTTCACCAGGGGATACATCATTGATGGTGACAGGTCGGTAATCAGCTGTGATTAGGTCTAACAATATGAAAGTTCCCAGCTGAACCCACAGCCACGACGGTCCTACGCTGGGCATTCCAGCTCCGCTTTGTCTCCGTCTGAAAGCTTTTTTTCTTCCTCTCAATTTTAAATGTGATTCGCCGTTTCGATCCAAATTCTCATCGCCTCCTCGGGACGGTCATGTTCTCAAACCGAGTAGGCCTAATTGTCCCACCATCCTTTGTCGTTATCTCTTTGTTCGCGTGGTTTATTAGATCCAAACTTCACCTTTCATGTCCATTTTTACGGCTGTCTTTTTACCCACTCTGGCCGTGAATGGACAGTATCTCTGTATGTATTTGGTCACACTTCTTTTCACGTCCCTGTCTTTTCTTCTGTCTGCGGGCAGATTGCGGCCTGTTTTGGTGTCCTATTGTGCAGCTGTCAGTTATTTTCCAAACACTCAAGTGTCATTTGCCTCAGATTCCATCCCTTTCACTTCTCCCTTTTTTTTTTCTCTCTCCTGCTTTTTTTTGGAGGGCTGCACCAGCGTACATCTCATTGAGTGAGCATCAGCAGGCAGATTCATTCTTCTCCTCTTCCAAAAGCACATTTCTTTTTTCTTCTCCTTCTTCATAGCAAGCCATAAGCCTCCTTTTTAAATCCACAGACAATGTGTTTTTGTCCATCCTCCTCCATCCTTTTCAGCGGAGAGAGCGGGGATTCTCTCTGTCTCCTACACTCTCTCTCTCTCTCTCTCTCTCTCTCTCTCAAACACTCTCTCCCTCTCCCTCTCTTTCGGAGGGCATCTGGGGGGACCCCTGAGCGTGGTGCTTCTCTCCAAGCCCGATTGTCTGCCTGTAATGAACCATGATGAAAGATAACAGAATGAAATGTAATAATTCATGCGGGCCTCGGTGAGGGAGCACGTGGCTCGCGGTTGGCCCCGGCCGTGATAGCCTCCTGCTCGCGCCCCCCCCCCACCCCCACCTCTCCACCCCCCGGAACAATGCTCGGGCCCTGCCAGCAGCACTCGCCCTGCTCTGGTCCAGCGATCTTGTTGTGCCGTCCTCTCGCTGTCCTCTCACTTCTATTCAGAGCCGCTAAACGTTGGGAGGCCGTCTGTGATCGCTGGCGTGCCACCGCATCTCTTCGGGAAACGAGGCAAACCGTCTCCTCGGTCCCGCCGTCCCTCTCGGAATTCCTCCATTCTTCCCTTCGCGCCTCTCGCTTTATACTGTCGGGACCATCTTGTGCGGCTTTTGACCTGCAGCTGAGTGTGTCAGACAAAGCCCGACAATGACGGCTTCTCGTTGTGTTCGAATGTTTTAATTGTCTTCTTCTGTGGTGACTGGATGCAGGAATGCAGGGGAGGTTTCAGGCCTTTTATTCCATCAGTGTACACTTGAAAATAATACTTTCAGGTCTTCATCAGCGTTTCTGATCATGACCACCAGCACACACCTTGGGGACCTCCGAGTATTGGTACAAAGCAGCCTAACCAGGGTCGTCTGTGATTGGGCGTTGTGGTTGGAGGTCTGTTTCAAGTCTTGCGAAGCATCGTTATTGATGTGTGATCAGCACGGATCAGGATAGCCAAGGTTTTGGGGATTCGTTCAGGGAGCAGGATGTGGACCTTCCTCCAGCTTCTGCACTTTTGCACCCGAGAAACAGAAATCGTCCCGACCAGAACGGACCACCTTCTGCCGCTTGTCACCTTCTCACCACAAATTTTCTCTTCCTCTGTTCGATTTCACCTTATTTCCTCGACTCCTTCCTTCGAAACCCCTCCAGGGATTCGAACTCGTCTTCCCCCCGCTGTCGTAACTTCCGTCCCAGCAGCAGTGGCACCGTTCAATGCTCTCCGTCCGCTCACGAGTGACTGTTTGCTTGCTACATTGGCAATCTAGGAATTTCAGTTCATGAGATATGCAAAGAATTTACTCCATGAAAAAGAGTTTGAGACCGCCAGTGACCTTTTCACTCCCCCCCCCCAACTTTTTGCTTGCTTTCCCAAGGAAAGACGTAGAATGGAAACCTTTGAGAGCCGGACAGCTCGCTAGACTTTAGGGATTGCGCGTACCTGCTTCTAATTTAGGCACGCTCGTCTCCTCTTCGGTAGCGCTGTCCTCTGACAAACGATGTGGCGTGGACGTTCGCGGTGGAAGATGGCAGCGCGGACATGGAGGGGAAGGAGAATGAACAGAGACGCGATTGATGTCCCAGGCCAGTCGCTCGAAGGTTTTGACGCAGACTGCTCGTGCGTGTCCGTGTTTGTGTACATTCCTGCGCGCTGTATAGACTCCTCTGTGCATGCAGGCCTCACTGGTTATTACTGCACTCCTTTTAATGGGACGCCAATTGTGTAATGACAAGAATTATCGACCAGTTTCTCCTCAGCACAGCTGGAGTTATCTTGAGTTGACCTGATGGAAGCTGGTGTGACGGTTGGTCAGCTGACAGTACTACTTCCTTTAGCTTTGGAGCCATTGATTGCTGTTGAATTACAAGATATGAACCTTTTTTAACCAGGGAAAATTTACAGTATGTGTGCGCTTTTGTGATTTTTGCTCGTACGTCTTGAGTGTATTACTTTACAGAAATCTGAGGAGAAAAAGTGATGTTGATGATGAAGATGTTGCTTGAAATATAAAGGATGTTTCTTCTGATTTAGAGAGTTATCTCTGCGATTTTGGTCAGTTTTTTTTCAAACGTTTCCCTTGTTTGTTTTACCATTTTGAACGAGATTGTTATTTTTGTTCTTGCTCACTTTAAAAAGTTAGAAAAACGTGCCTGAATGTCCCATCGTGGGACCCAAAATCAAGAGAAAGTATTTCAGGGGAAAAGAGACAAAAGACCTACAGTTTTCAGCCAAATTTGCAAATGTACAATTGTGTTAAGGTGACATTTTATTCCAAAAGGATGTACAAGAGACTACGTACTGAAACATTTGCCTCTCACATATGTACATTCAGCTTTGGGCTGGAATAATATTCAGACTCATATCTTTGTGACAGTAGGTGTCAAAGAATTGAGTGATAGCTTATTTTTACATCCTAAAAAAAGACTTTTCACTATATTGATTTTTCTCCATCTCACAGCTGCAACGCTTCGTCTGAGAACCTTTAAAACAGGACAAAAGTAGCAGTGTTAAATGCTAATGCGGTCCATGTGGGAACTGGGAGAAAAAGAAAACGCATGTTACACTTTGTTTATCGCAGCCTGAGAACAAGTACTGTTCATTGTAGGGTTTTTTCCCCCTCCTTCATATCACAATAACTCTGCTGCCAGTTTGGCCAATGTAAACGTTGCTGTTGTTTGTTCAGATATTCGGATAACGTGCCGTGAGTCACCGTTCAGCTGCGTTTACTGTAAGGTCAGCGAACTGAGGAGAGCGATTAATAGAGTCGCGTAATTCTAATGAGGGAAAACGATGAATTTTTTTTCTCTTCGGGTGTCAGAGAGCAGGCGTGTCGACGTCGTCTGGAGGTGGGGGGGGGGGGGGGGGCCTTAAGTCGACATGGAGCCCCACCTTAGCCTG
>JASSRZ010000080.1:18653099-18669319 GCA_032164315.1 Malacoctenus gilli
GGATTGTCAGAGGGGCCGATGGAGGGGACGGGAGGGGGTAGCGGGGGGTGATGAAGGGGTGGCATGTCGAACCGGGAATGGAAGAGTGGTGGGTGGGGGTGGTGCTGGGGGGGGGGGGGGGTGAAGTAATGAGAGGTGTTGTGGGAGGGGGGGAGGGAGAAAAGCGAGGCGAGGCGAGGCCAGGCGGGTGGCACGGCGGTGGGGCCTCCCTGTGTCCCGGTCCCTCTTGTCCCTCCCGGTCCCTTTTGCGGACAGCATCTGCAGCCTGCTTTACATGCAAAACACACCCTGCAGAGAGGGCGTCTACACATGGGGCTAAGGGGAGAAGAAGAAAAGCATTCCTGAGGCAGCGCTGGGAGAAGAGGGAGGTGGGTATCCTCAACAGCCTCGCTCCTCCAGTGTCTCTCCCCTCGACGAAGCCGTGGGGGGATGCAGTAATGAGGGATGAGAGGATAAATTCGCCGCAGATTATTTAGCTCTGAATATGGCTCCAGCTCATTTCCATGCACGGCAAATGCGATTGTTTTGGGGTTTCTTTTTTTTTTCTTCTTGCCTGACAAGAGCTCATTTACGCGCGTCCCGCTCGATCATGCCGACTTGGACGTCTTGCTTTTCCTGAGCACGTCTGGGAAGCAAAATGGAGCCGGCGACTGCAGTCGCGTCGAAATATTTTCAGAGAGGAAGTATTTATTCACTCTCTGCCCAGATTCTAATGCTTTCCATCTTGTGCCCCCAACTTCCCTCGCCACTTCTTATTACCAAGGGGTGCGGGTGGGGGGGGGGGGGGCCCACTTGGACCTGGAAGCAGTCAGCTCGGAGCTGTCCCCGCTGCTGGCAGCGTGGAGACCCATTGTTAACAGAGAATAAAAAGACCCAACACTAATAGCAAAACCAAGGCCCCGATATTATAAGACTGCATCTCGTTCTGAGGCTTTCCCTTTCTTCTTTTTTTCCCCCCTTCCATTATGCGCAGCGTTAAGTCACTGCGCTGCCCCGAACAATGTCTTCAACACTAACCAGATGTCGCAGCATGTGAGTCATCTCGTGCAGAGGACGCGGTGTGCGCACATGCATGCGTGTGTCCTCAAGAGAACGCCACCTGCCAAGCAAAGTATACATGTGCGTGCACACCTTACGCCGGCCCTTAATAACTCTGGAACAACGCATTCTTTGTCTTTCGCGCCGGGCACGTGCAATTCCGCCAAAGTGTCTCGTCGCGGCGTTTAGAGAAAATAGCAGGAGGACGGCGGAAGGCTAATGGCTCACAGGCAGCGGCGTCAGACCTGAACCGTCATCCTTCCTGCCCGCTTTCTCCAAAAGTCCGTCTGAGGTTACCGAACGCCTCGGCCCTCTCGCACGCTGCCAGCGGCTGAGCGGAGGTATAATTGAGTCATTGTAGGGATTTTGGGATCCTCGAGTGACATTTGGTGGTGTTTCATCTCACGCAAGACGGGTTGTCTTTCTTTGTCAGCCCTGACGGCTAAATGGGAAGACCTTTTAAATGTGGTTCGGGTGCCACTTGTGCTTGTCAGCCCATCCGTCTCCCGCGAGACGTCTTTTTATCCCGACTTTTACAGAAAGACTCGCAGCAGATGTCTTCATTGTGCGACTTTGACGTGCTCTCCCGGAGACAGATATTTGTGTGATCTCTCGTCGCACCCAAAGCTTCGCAGAAAAGAGCCGACTTCATCGCCAAACTGGTTGTTCTTTCAGTCTTGCTTGTCATTGAGCGGAGAAATTCAGCTATATTGAGATGAAAAGAACCAAATATTTTTGTCATTCTCAGGACAACTGTGAGTCGGAAAAGCACGCTGTTTTCCGACGTTATTTCAGGAGTTTCAGGTCGAAGCTTCTTGGATTTATCGCATTCACTGCGAATCTGTTCGGACGCTGAAACGATGACATAATCCGCCCGATTTTCTCTTCACCCTTTTTCTCACTGGCTGCGTCCGCTTTGTTTACGTCAGCTCTTCGTGTGTTCTTCTCGGTTTTTTCTTTTTGGTTTTTTGCTGATGTTGTGAAGAAAGAAACGTCTCCGGAAACGTGCTTCGAGGGACGGATACGTCTCCACGTGGACGAGACCCACGCTCCTCCGGTTTGTCCTTCGTGTCTCCGGACCAAGCGACTTCACGGGTGTCCTCAATCTGCTTCTCCGCTGAATCTCGTTTGGAAGAACAAAATGTCCTTCTTGCATCTCTGTCTGTGATTTCCAAACGACCTACCACACTCCTGTCACTTTCGGTCTTTTCCATTCCCACAGAAGGAGGCTTCCTCTTTCTGCCCCCCCCCCTCCCAGCAGAAGTGAATTGTGTAAGATTGCTCTCTTTGTGTAACTACTGTGTGCAATAATAAACTGAGGAAATGAGTGCTATTGCCTCACTTAATGTTAACATTATACTTATCAGGAGGTAGATTGCTGCCGGTTCAGGTTTCAAAGTGCAGCCTGTCTCCAGTCAGAGTTTGGGAGGGGGGAGAGATGAATGACCCGTTTCCATGCCATTATGTCAATCAAGCCAGAGCTTGACCCCCCCCCATCTGAATGAAGGCATTTTCTTTATCCACTGTGGTGGAAATTGTTTGAGTGGTTTCCCCCCTCCACCGTACAAGCAGGAAGTGCGCGGAGCTCGCCGCTCGTCGGTGGACCTGCGGGGAGAAAAGACGAGGATTTTGTTCGAAGCTTCTGCGAGATGACACGCAGTTTTTGTTTGGGGTGCAGTTTTTAACAGCAGGGAAAATTCCTGGGACCTGATTGCATGCAAGGCTTGATGGCCACATACTTCTGTGTAGCAGACCGTTGACGCACATCACGAAGCCCCTCACAAGAAAAAAAAAAACGCCTTCCAAAGAAGAACTGGACTGTTTAGTGTTGAAATTCTTGGTCCGACACACACTAAAGGTTTAGTCTATGCTCGTCATCCGACGTTGTTATGATAAAGGCCTCGTGCAGTCTCCTTTTGAGGATTTTCTTGACCCGAGCCTTCAAATCGTCCAACCCGACTCCTCTCACGTTGCTCGCGTGTAGAACGGCAACAGAAATGCGTGAAATTGTTCCAAATTTATTGTCCTAAAAAAGAGGAAGAATATTTGTGAGTGTTTGAAAGATTTCACAGAGTTGGCATTTGGTTGCTCTTGATTTATAGCAACGTATCTCTGAGCGGCCCGCTATGGTCGGCTCTTGAGGCGCAGAGCTCTCTGAGATCCTTTCAGATGCTTCCCGAGCCCTGTGCAGCATCCAAGGGGCTACTCGGAGACGTCAGACGCAGGAGTTCCTGCAGCTGGATCTGTTGGCATGACGACCTGGACGAAAAAGTTGTCTGGCGCTTTTTACGGCTCTATTTTGGCCCCAAAACAGGAACTCCAGGAATCATTTCTCGTATCCTCATCCAGCACGTACATCACACGCTTGCACAAGAGAAAGGAAATCCCAAAATGTACAAGTGTAGCTTGTAGTTTTTTCTTCTTCACTTTATTTCTATTCTTATTTCCTGTGGCTCGTTTGGCTGTTTTCACCCTCGCTGCTTCTTCCCTGCGTAAATAATGCGTCCTTCATGCTTAACTCCAGATGTGTGAGTGGCTCCGAAGGGAAGCGGGTCGAAACCATTGTGTAATTACGAACGCACACAATTAAGATTGGCTCTTTGAGAGGAGCTCTAATCTTAGTCGGTCGCCTCTCTGGGCCGACCGAAGTTTTCTATGGTATTATGTGGCGTTAGCGGACGAGCCACCGTGCGAGTGTCCGCGAATGGAAACTCCTATAAAATGATTCGCTCTTCTCTTTAAAAGGGGATGTTTTACTTTGCTGTTTGGGTTTTTTTTTTTGTTTTTTTTTGCGTATGTGCACCGAACGTCTCCTGCACACACCCCCTGCAGGAATGCTCCGTGATGTGACGCAGCTACGCTCGCACAGGGAAACGGGGATTTTTGTGATTAACTCGTTCAAAAAATGTGGAAACCAAATCATTTGAGAACTGAAGCACACAATCAGATACCAGAGACTCAAAAATATTAAAAAATATGCACATTTTATGTAAATTAATTGAAGTTTTACACACGTAAAATATTGGAAAATCAATTAAAATGTTGAATGAAACGGATAAATGAACATTTACCGCTACTTCTTCATTTATTTAAGCCTCTTTTTTTTGCAATATCAGCTGTTTTATTTTGTCTTTTGTTTGCCAGGAGGGAAGTGAGCATTAATGCGGATTTCCATGTGTTCCTGCTTGTATTTTTATGCATTTCTCGCCTCCTTTATCAAAGACCTGGCAACCGGAACTTTGCCGCCATCGTGGCTCATCTGTCGGTTGATTGCACGGGTGCTCGAGCTCAGGAAATGACCGATTCTCAACTGTACGAAAACCGAGTTGGGCGCACGACAACCGGACAAAAATATACACGATAAAAGTTCAGAAACCAAATTGTATGAAGGAAAAACCAAAGTTCTACTTCATTTGACTGCAGAAAAATTCATGTGTATCTCATTAATGCGGATGACGACCCTGCCCCGCCCCCCCCCGCCCCTCTGACCCCACCAAACCGTGGAAAAAAATAAACAGCAATAAAAAAACAAGTAACAATACAATTAGAGTGGGATTCTTGAATGGAGCCACTTCTCAAATGAGTCCCAGAACCCCCTTTTTCGGGGAACCCGACGTCATTTGGTTACATTGACTGTACGATGGTTTATGTTCGGAGTCTGCCTCCAGTTCGCTCTGGTGAAAGTCGTATTTCCACTGCAGCTTGTAATTGTGGGACTTCCACGGCCATGGCTGCACATGTAACTGCTTAAGTCCTTTTCCACTGCCTGCCTGCGTTGCGCCGTCATTTCCAGCAGCATGTGTGGTGGCCCGCAGCAAGTTCTCATGAATGTTCTCGTCGACGTTGGGGGGAGAAAACGAGGAGCGCTGCAAACGGAGCTCCGCCGCCAACGTGATCCCCCCCCCCCCCCACCTTCGTTCTTCGTTGACCTTCGGCAGCTCGGAGCTTTTCTCTTGTTTACAGTTGTCAAAAATAGTTTGTCTTCTTTTATCCCCTCTCCTTTTAAGTCACACTTCTCTGACACCAAAGACGGGATGGAAGCCACAAGTCTTCTCTCCCTGTAATTTTCCATGTCTCCCGAAGCTCAGAGCGCGAGCAGATGGAGACGTCGTCCTCTCCGCTCGTGCGGACGAACGTGCTCAAACCGTGCTGTTCGGCCACTCTGAAGCTTCCTGTGGAGTTCCTATTGCCTAGTTCCCTTTTGACGATTTACCCGACATAACATTGGACAGTGTCGCAACTGCCGCCCGCCGTCGTTCTCGGAGGCTGGCGATTGCGAGAACGCGGACGGTAACTCCTCACACCGGCTCCGCTCTTCCCTCCTACACCCCCCCCCCCTTCCTCGTCCTCGCCAGCTTTGGTCAGGGGGACCTGGCGGGTGATCCCGGTGTCATCCCTCCCACTCTGTGAAAGACAGTAACATTCCCCGGCCCTCCTCTCTATCCCACCTCCCTCCCCACAGACACACACATGCATGGACCCCCCCCACCACCACCACCTACCTCCACGCAACCCCAGCCCACCCCCCAAGCCAGACATCCCTGTCTTGTCCCAGCTAGCTGTAGCGGCTGCAGAGCGAGGGAACAGGAGGCCCCCACGACCGAGCCAGCTGTTCCAGACTCCCTCGCTGCCCTGGGCCCCACATTCCCTCATTCAAGGGAGCTTTGTAGTTCTGACATCTTGGAACAGTTGAGCAGCTCAGCTTCTAATGCTGCTGTAATGGTGAGAGAGGGAGAGACAGAGAGAGGGAGGGAGGGAGGGAGGGAGGGAGGATAGGGGAGGGGAAGAAGAAGGGAAAAAAAACCCCCGAATGAGACAGGCTTTATGTGTGCTTGCTTGTTACGCTCAATCTCTGCACTCCTCCCACCTTCTATCCCCTTCAGCCCCCTCATCTTGAATCCCTTTACTGTACTTTGCCGCGGCCTAAAACTTGTGTGTTTTGGTTACATCCCGTTTAGATTACATTTCTGCGCGACTCGCGCTAAAGTCCGGCGTCGGCGCTCCGCCGCGCTCGATTCGATCTGCCAAATCGCGCCGTCTCGCGCCGCGCTCACGGTGGAACAACATTTCCTTTTTCATCTCGTATCGTCGTGACGTTCCTGTATCTGTTGGCGCGACTCCACCCCGATCCCAGACAGTCTGAGCCCGGCTGTGGTGCTCCGTATTTGTACAGGGACCTCGTGTATTTGTAGGACTTTGCTAAACTCCCGCTTAGATCATACTCCGCCGCACTGAGCGGCACTGTACCTCGCTGAGCAGCTGGCGTCCTTTGCCAGTGGTGGAGTCCCGGCCACGTGCAGGAGCTGTCTTTTGTGCACTCACAGGAGGAGGAGGCGGGAGGTGGGAGGTGGAGGGGTGGAGGGGGGGGGGCTCTCAGCTGTTGGGATGTGCCGAGCTCCCTCCGCTGCAACTGTGACCCTCGTCTGCCTCTCTCACAATAATTCGGCTGCCAGTTTAAACACCGAGCGAAGCTCGTGGACGACTGCGAACGAGGAACCGGTTCAAAGCCGAGCGGGGGCTTTCTCGGCGGCGCGTTTCGCACGGCTGCGCCGCGTTCAACCGGAGGTGGCCTTCCTCCAGAGGGTGTTACCTCACCAAAGATTAGTGACCTTCAACAGAAACCTAAAGCCCTGGGATCGACTGCGGCGTCGTCTGCCGGTGCCAAGCGGTTGAGGAAAGCACGCGCTCCTCGCGTTCGTCAAAGCAGACAACGCCTCTTTTTTTTTTTTTTCTTTCCTCACCTGCCAATGGCGCGGAAGCGTTCCGAACGTTTTTCCCTGTGATCATTCGCATCGTTCCCGGAACGATCTGTCACAGCGTACAATGCGGGTGATTGGCACGGTTCCCACGAGCGCCGAGTTTTGACTTGCTGAGCTGCAGGACTTTTGCCAGCGTTGCACTTTGCACCCCCCCCCCCCCGGTTCTCCTCAATGACACGGCGTTCAGGAAAGGCCAGTTTCATGGGGTAATCAAGGAGGTTTATCTAAAGTTATGGAATTGTAGGTCTCAGGACCGGACTAATTGCAGCCCCTCCGCTCCCTTGTCACAGTGGAAGTGCTGTTTGCTCAGGCCACTTATCCGCCGCAATCAGTCGGAGTCACTTTTGCCCCACAGAAAACCTTCATGGGAAACTCGCTCTGATTAGATGCCAGGAGAGCTTTAAACATCCCACCCAAAACAGCTCCGTGCGCGCGGAGGCACTTATGCGTGCGCCCACATGCCTGCAGTTTTGCGTCTATGCATGAGTACACGTGTTTTCCTGTCTTTCATGTGGGAAAGACGTGTGCCTGTAAATAATGCAGCTCGCGAGTGAGAGAGCGAGAGAGGGAGAGAAGAAAAAAAATCTCATTTGCAACAAACAAATCGGGCGCATAGCTCTGGTCAATGACATGCAGACCTTTTGAATTCCTCCAAGTACAAGTGGCTCATTCGTCTTTCTGGCAGAGCTTTTCTTTACGCAGATAATGCATATTTCTCGGCCTCGGTCCACTGTCCTGCAGATGCATTGCACACATACAATGAATATCCCCTTGTTGGAAGAGAAAAGAGCGTCTATGAGACAAAGACGGAGACAGAGGCTTACAAATGGAGGAAGCTGGGGAAGATGTTGTTGTAGTACCTGCAGGTGACCTTTAGATGGAACTGCTGCATTCATTTTTAATGGTGCTTTTTTTCCCCCCTTTATGTGGCCACATTCGCATACCTTAAGGAGTATATGGAGAGATACTGTTACACATTGTGTTGTTTGACTTGGATGTGAAGGTGCCCGTTGCTGGAAGAATGCTGGCCGACTTGTAAATGTCCAAAACTTGTGTTGTTGTGGCTTATTTTTTTTAACTGCATTGAAACTGCAGCTGTTTGCTTTTCAGGCAGTAATGACAAAATAAAGGCTTCCGCTGACAGTAGATATTCCCTCCGCGTCACACCGATTTACTTCACCAGAGAGAGAAGAATCTGCTCCTGTTATCCCGATTATTTAGGCTCATATTGCTGTGTTAAAAAGTTTCGTTTATGCAGTTTATTGTTTTATTTTTATGCCTAGAAAGCTTTTTGTAATCAACCAAACAAATAGAGAAAAAAGAGATACGCAAGTCCTCAACTTAAAGCAAGTAAAATGTGCCGATTTAAGAAAAATTAATGTTTAAAACTGCTTTAAATGTGCATTTAACTTGTACATATTGTTATATAAACTATAATGAAAGATATTCAGTCTATTAGTTTCAAATAAGTGCTGATTTGTGAGTGAGAAGAATAGAAAGTCAAGTAATTCAAATTCATGTAATTCATCAGTCATGACAAACATTGAATATAAATTCGTTTTGTAAACTTCCAAAACGAAAACTCATTTAAAGCATTTTTTTTCCTCAAGAAAAACTGGAAACTTTTGTGTTTTTGTGTCTCTCCATTGACTCCAATTGTCTTCTCTTATTGTGGCAGGCCTTTAAAAAAGCACAACAAAGGAGGTCATGTACTCCCGGGCAATTTAGGACCCACAGCCATTGATTTTCACTCCGAAAACGTGCGATGATCATCCCAAAACAAACACAATAAATACATCCCCTAAATTCCACCATATGGCACGCTAACACCAGCACCACCTGTGCTGCCGCTACCGCTGCTGCTGCTGCTGCTGCGGCTGCTGCGGCGCCGCCTCCTTGATTATAGTCCTGCTGATCACCACCGCAGCAGCACAATGGAGGAGCAGAGCGTTGAACTCTGTCATGGACACAATGCAGAGAATAGCGTGTTTACATTCGACATATGCATGTATTGAATTTTCCAACAAAAGGCGTGTTTTGAGCAGTTGGGGAAGTTTATGAAGGGGACGCCCAACGTTTGTTGTGCTTCAGACAAAGCACTTTTTTGGGGGGGGGGTCGTTTTGTTTTCGAAAACAAATTAATGATAAATGAGACTGGATTATTTTTAGTTTTTTTAGCGTAACATGATTTATAGTCAGAGATGGAACCGATATAAATGCGGCAGTGGTTTCGTGGAGTATGTCCTCGAAGAGCCTGGAAGGGGTTTTTTGGAGTCGGGTGGGTGTTTTCTTTCTTTCTTTCTTTCTTTTCTTTCTTTCCTTCTTTCTTTCTTTTTTTTTTAAAAAGGCTTTCTGAGGCCCACAGGTGTGCAACCATCGGAGCCGTAACCGTTGAACCAGCGCCTCTCCAAACCTGCAGCCTTCGTTCTGCCAGCCAAACCAACAGCTCACTTTGATCCCGCCACGCCTCGCCTCCTCGATTATCCCAGTTTTCTTGTCGTCAGCATTAATTCGATCGCACGTATGTGTGTGTGTGTTTCTGTGTGTGTGTGTGTGTGTGATTGTTAAAGCCTACAGAAGACAAGAGGAAGTAGCAGGTTTGAGCCTGTTTGTACCTGTCGCATGTGCTGTCTGATACAACAACTATTGTCCCTCATTGTACGCACACGTTTCCACTCAAACACCACATGGTCCATCGAACCGTTTGTTGTTACGGTTACGTTTTCCATTCTCATGCGCAGACCACGGTCTTGAGCTTCGGCTTGCTTCACCGTGCTGTTAATTGCGTTGTCATAATAACGTCTCATCTGCGTGCCACTTTTTTTTTTAATTTTCTGACCGTGTCCAATCGCTGCACCTCGCGATTACGCAGCGTGCCTTCTTGGTTCGATTGCGGCCGTCGTTCGTATCGCATGTCGGAAGCTGAAAAGAGAAAAGTACGCGCGTACGAGGGGTGACAAAGCAGCCGTTGTCAAGCTACCAAACAGCAGGATGGAAACACAGTGACGCAAAAAGCTTTCCTGAACAGTTCTGAGTATTCATTTTTTGGAGGACTTCGAGGAATTAGAAACAATTGGGTTTTTTTGTGGGTAGTTTTTTTTCTTTCTACTTCCTGTTTAGGTTTTTTTTTTTCTTTTTAAGACAACACTCATAAACAACTGCTGATACACCCCTTCATAACGGCTGTCATCAGTTCTTGTCACCGACGCAGGTTCAGGCAGCGGTATGGTCGCCCGTGTCAATCCAGAGAACCAAACCACAGTTTTGCTCTGACTGAATGAACGCGTGCTGCGACGGCTCGTCTGCACCGTTCAAAGATGAGACGCTCCTGTCGTTGATCAAAGTGTGTTTTCCGTGTCGGTTAAACAAAACCGACGCGCCACCTTGTCGTGATGGGGGAGAAACAGATGGACAAAACCAGTTCAGAGGCGTTCAAGGACACCTGATGACCCGTTGACTCGTTTCGCATCCAGCACTTTGTGGGTCCAATGTTGAGTTTTTAAATCATCAAGTGTGACTGAACGCTTTCAATGAACTAATGAAGTTTTGGAAATACATGTAGTGCTGCTCAGATAAACAGGAGTTTAGTTTAATTCTAGCAGTTAAGAAGAAAAAAAGATGCAACAGAATCAAGTCAAACAGGTAAACAAACTCACTGACACTAAGATATCTGTAGTAACTTGATACAGTATTTGTATGAAGCTTTAGATTTACTTTAAAAAGTTTAATTTACTTTATTCTGTGGTAACAAGTTGCATCTTTGGAGTGTAATCCGTGAACTTTCTTTGAAGTTTCTCATTTATTTTTGGCACATTTTTGAGCTGACAATTTTTTTTCAAGCACAGTTTACCCACAAAACCTTTTAAATGTAATTATTTAATATTACGGCTTTAAAACGGACCCAATTCGACAGCTCACATCGAATGTTGCGCATGACGGCGTTTATAGGGCCTATCAGTCTGAAATCTGCAAGTGTAACGTGCACTGCAGATAACATCCACATGCACTCGCTCTCAGCAGTTCGTGAGCGAGTGCCGGGAAAAGGCTCTGTCGAGAAATTATTTCATAAGAGAGTGTTTCATTAGATATGTTGCTACATATTGAAAAACAAGCCTCGAAAAAAAAAGAAAGAAGACGAAACAGAGGAAATGATTTGGAAATAGCCTGTTCGAGTTTCTGCCTGGATAGATTCTCCGCTCCGGGGGCCAATTTTGTGGTCATTCCTCTCATGATGGGAAAAATTTGAGAGTGAAAATTGTCGCTGACTAAACGAAAAAGCAGTAACTAAACATCTGAAGCTGCGACTCCTGCAGGTCTTTTTTTCACCCTCCATGTTTGTGCGTAGCGCTGCGTGTCGTTTCTTATGTCTGATGATGAACGATGTTGGCTCGTCTGTGTTTCCTCGGAGTGCTTTTAGTTCTGATTTTTGGTGCAGCGCCTAACTGCAGCCGCTCACGTCCACGGACCAACCCTGACATAGACCATCTATTCTCTGCTCATTTCCACCTGATTTGATTTCAGGGTTGCATTCATTCAAGAATGTGACTCAGAAATAAGACACCTTGTCCAGGCTTTGTGCGTGGTGTAATGGCAGCGAGCGGCAGGCTCAGGTTCAGTTGCTGAGGACTAGAAGCATTCAGACACCACATTCTGTTTGGAAAGGGTCATTTTTTGTCTACTACAGTACTGCTGAAATTTATTCAAGGTAACCTGTAATTTCGATTGTGAATCACAAGTTGAGAATCACAAGTTTTATTTCCAATGAATATGCAGACAAGGTGCTAAAAATATTTTTTTTTGACTTTTTTTGCTGTTCTTGTTACAAAGAATTCAAAACAAATTGGAAAATTAAATCTATGACTTCTTAAGCTGTGTATGTCCCATTGTTGTTTTATAGTGACCATTAGCTGAGCTAATTTCTGATGCATTCATTTCATTTAGTTGTTCACTTAAGAAGTTGAAGGAAGATGCTCTAAAGTTGTCTCGGTCTGGTTCTGATTGTAGAAGCGTCTTTTGTAGTTTCATCCTCATTTTTAATGTTAATCACAGTCAAAAACTTTACGCTCCTGTCAGGAAGAATGTGTTTTAGGAGTATCACAGAATACAGTCGTATATTTGGTAGGTCAGTGAGAGACAGCAGCTCTGCAGCTCCACGTTTGTTTTTGTGTTCAACAAAAGAAAGTAGCAGAAGAAAACTACCATCTCCTGTGGGACAAAGTGTCTATTAGTAATTATTAACCATGCTGCTTTTGACATTTAAAAGGAGGTTTCAACCACCTTGTATCACTGACTGAACCCCTGAGGTCGTTGCTCAGTCACTGGGAGGAGGGCAGATGCTCTGGGAACGCTGAATCCTGCCTTGTCAGTCAATGGTCGCGGCCAATGACATCCATGAGCAGTATTTCACTCGCCACCGCAAACAGTGGGAAGTTAAAAAGAAGTCCTGCGCGTCACATGCTCGTAAAAGTCCGATAATCATCTTGTCGTTCGCCGTTTAGAGCCCGACTCACCTCAGATCAATCTCACGGACGCTGCTGACAGTCGCGATGTCACGGCTCCAACTGGGCTTTAGTGAAATTGAGGGGTTCTCTAATACGAGGTCGAATGTCTGATGTATGACTCGAGCGAGAAACGCGAGAGGGGAGATGAGCAGCGTCAATTATTTGTTACTTCTGTTGCCGTGGCGACGCTGGAGCGGAGCGGCGATGCATCATTATGACCTACTTGTGTTGTTGGCGCTGTGGTTAAAGGCATAAAAATTGTTCGCACTCGGTTACGTACGGCTGAGTAGAAGTGAGGAAAGCTGAGAAAACATTTGCCACTGTGACGCTAAAAATGCAACGACATAAAGTTGTTTTTTTAACTTTATCTCTAATCAAATAAGGATCCTGCAAAAAAAATAAATGGTCTGCATAATTTCCTTTGTGGTCTTTGCTGCTTCATAATGTGACCATCGATGCTGGTTTATCCTGAGCTACGCTCGTCTCCAGTGGTCCTTCTTAGGCTACCGGTGGTCTACTGGCACCAAGAGGCAACACATTATTTGTTGATTTCAGTTGGTCAACGCTGTCGTTTTGCGGGTCCGCACTGCTGCATGCTGAGAACGTTTCTGACAATTAATTTCCCGAATGACTAAACAAAACTTTTATCTGGGGTGAGTGAACTTTTGGTTTAAAAAAAAAAAGGAAGGAAAGAAAGAAAAGACACTCTGAAAACAGTTAAAATCGATCAGTTATTTTGTAACTTTTCACCCAAATTGAGAGGACGACGTAGTTCTGGTGTATTTTGGATCGTACGGGCTGTATGATGACAAAAAAAACCCAAATTGTTATGTTTTTGACGGGTTTGTCACGGAGCGTTAGCCACGCTCCCTCCACTTTGGAGTCTGAAGAGCCGAGAAATTCAGCTTGAATTGGAAATTCACGATAAATATTCTTACATAACCAGAAAATTGAGTATGAAGAGGAAAGAAACAGGAATTTGGTTACAGGACCAAACGACGGCGCTAATCTCCAGCTTGAGTCTTTGGGATTTTGCGGGAAGACTAATAGAAGAAGATTGGTCCGAAGTGGTGTGTGGTCACCCGGTGACAGTTGCCGTGTTACTTATGTATCAGTCTGCTGTCCTCGCGGAGGCGGCTGGGACAGAACGACGGTCTTCAGAGATTTCCATCAGCCATCGACTCGGATTTTCGGGCCATCTGGTACGCAAGGGGGGGGGCGGCGGCAGCGGCTCTGTGGGCTTACCTTGCGACTCTCAGTGCACTGTGGCCGTCGACGTTTGACTGGCGCTTCTCAAGGTCACGACCCCCGACTCATTTCCTTCCAGGCGCCCATTCTGACAGCAGGGTTAAGTTTATACGATACCCCCGGATAAGTGCTACTTGAAAGTGCCAAGTTTCTGGAATCAGCCCGCGTTGCTTTGATACTCTGGTTTCTGTTGTGACCCCTCTCCGTCCATATTGGCCCTCAGTCCATCTGGACAGATCCCACACACACACACACGCACACACACACTCACGCACACGTAGACATAAATACACACCATCCTTGATGAGCACTCTGCTTCCCACCCCAATAAGATGCTTCCCAGATCACACTTTCTACCTCGTCTATACATCCAGTAATCATCACTTTACACCCCCCCCCACACACACACACACAATAACACAAATCACTTTCGACACTTCTTTTGAAAGCAGAAATATCCCACGCATGATTTTGAAAACACCCCGCTGTCAATAACTCGGCACAAAAGAAGCCGAACTGTTCCTGACAAGTTTAGCGAGTCTATAATTACCGCTCTCAAATATTTGGAGGGTTTTTGGTTCTGTGTGGTCGTTCACAGAAGTCTCTCTCTCTCTCCCCTGAGAGCTGCCCTGGAATTTGTTGAATCTTTGAACCCTGCGCGCAGCCGGCTGGTTTCACAGGCCTGAGGAATCTTTCAGTGGCCCTTGGTGCCAGGAGGAGGGCATCAGGTGTCGGGCCGGAGCGGCGGCCCTCCTCTCGCTGGCTGCCCCGCTGTTTTCGAGGAATGAAAGGAAAGCAGTAACGGATCAAAAAAGAGAGCGAGAGACAGAGAGAGAGAGAGAGGGAGAAAAAAGTAGGTGATAGTTTACGCGACATCAGGTGTGTTTTTATAGGTCGGGGGGAAAAAAATCGAAGCGCTCGCTCGGTCAGTCGCCCGCCCCTGCGTGGTGCGTTTCCTCGGAGCGGTACGCCCCAGTTTTACCGGCCTTGATCGGCTCGGCCCCCTGAGAGAAGTCAGCTGCTCTGCAGAGCGGAGAGCAAGGGCAAGGTTTGACCGCAGCATCCCCCTCACAGGTGCTTCCCATCCTCGGTGAAGGACAGTCTGGCGGAGCGAAACGGGGGGGAGGCATCGGGACCGAACAGTCTGCAGACAGAGACAGACCCCAAAACAAGCAGCTCGGGCTCATCCGCAGGTGCAAGACCCCCCTTTGTGATGGGAAAAAAACCCTCAAAGCATTCAATAGTAATATATTTAAACACAAAGTTCCTGTTTATTCGTTTTCTTCGCCAGATCAAGACGCGCTTTAGCGAGCAAAAGTCAAGACACACCCATGTTTTCTTCCCTCTCATGTGGTGTCACTTGAGCAGGCAGCATCTAAAAATGTAGAAGCCCCGTTTGGTTTTGATTTGATCGTACTTTGGTTTGTGGGACGTTTTCTGAGAATTCGTCGCCGTGCACTTTCAGCAAACCTTCTCCGAATGGGTTGAATACAAACTCAGGTGAGGCCGAACGCACCGCTGAGATGTTTGCTGTCGCGACAATAATCGGTCATAAACAGCTTCTAGTCACACATACCGAAAATAACCCAAAACATGATCGCTCAAAGACCTCAAAAGTACCAAAACAACGCTCCAATGCATGCTGGGACTTCCTTGGTATTGCGATGAGGCAACTTCACATCAGATTTTATCCTGCGAAAACGATCATGCGAGATGATTTGCGTCTGATGGGGAGCGTCGCTGCCCGGCTACTGGGAGCGGTCGTCACCTTGAGCGCAGTGTCATGTCTTAGGAATGCTATCAATGATCGCTATTTTTACATGATAGCTCACAGGCAAAGGAGGGAGGAGCGGGGCTGGCGGGGGCAACGGGTCGGTCTTACCTGTTCAAACTCAACATCTTTGATGAGGATGGACAGTGTTGCGACATGACTGCTTGGAAACGGAATCACATTCAGCATCTGGCTGCTGGCCAGACGTTTTTCGCCGGGGTCTCAAAGGTTTTCCACGTCCGCCGCCACTGCCGCCGCCACACCCCAACTTGTTGGTTTTTTACAGTAGGGGACGGTTTATGGTTGATTACGGCTCAATAAAAGCCACTGATATGAAATCGGCTCCCTCCTTCAGAAGTCGAGCGAAAGACAACGGGGATTTGAATGCATCACCCTGGAACATGAGCTTTGAATGTCAAGCTTGTCCGACTTGGTCAGAAGTTCAGCCATTCCGCATTCTTGACTAAAGGATAAAGCGGCCCTAATCCCCTTTACCAGGTAGCTCCAGTTGGCAGCGGAGCCAGGAATTCCTGCGGCATACCGATTTGGGGAAGTTGCTAAGGGTTTGGATGGACAATCTCAACAACAATGGAGGACTCTCATTCAAAGAAAAATAGGCTTTAAGTTCTGTGAGAAAGTCCTGCCACCACAGAGATAGGTACCATGTGGAATGTGACATATTGAGAGTGCTTTTGAGCCGCCAGGCATTGACCAACCATAAAAAAAAAGGGCGGGGGGGGGGGGGGTCCAGGAGGAGGGCGAGGAGCCAGAAACAGAGAATTACAGAAACAAATAAAGATTTGAGTTGGCTATTGAAGGTTAGGGTGGGGGGTGTGTGTGTGTGTGTGTGTGTGTGTGTGTGTGTGTGTGTGTGTGTGTGTGTGTGTGTGTGTGTGTGTGTGT
>JASSRZ010000080.1:18669419-18701848 GCA_032164315.1 Malacoctenus gilli
TGTGTGTGTGTGTGTGTGTGTGTGTGTGTGTGTGTGTGTGTGTGTGTGTGTGTGTGTGTGTGTGTGTGTGTCAGGCCCGAGCGAGGGTGTCCTGCCAGGGCCAGACTATAGTCACAGCAGGTTCTACAGCAGCTTACCTGGCGGTCAAACTGAGGCAGCGACCCGCCAGCCTTCCTCCCAACAGTCCGGTGTCGGGGAACCGGATCAGGCCCGACGAGAGCGCCTTCAGACGCGCAGAAGGCAGCGGCGAGCTCCTTTATCCGCCCTCCGCAAACGCCGCCAGAGACGGCGGCCTCCGCGGAGGTGGAGCGGCATTGCTGACCTGTCCTGCTGCTCCTCTCAGGCCCGGTGGATTAGTCGTGAAAAGGCCCCCAGAGAACAACTGCGGGCGCAATACATTGGGCCGTCTTTGTCCCGTCTGTCTGCTTGGGCCGGGGGAGCGCTGACTTTAGCCCTCTGTCAACCCGGCCCGGTGAAACCCCTCAACAAAAGCCATTCATCTGTTGTACTGTACATGCCAAATGGCTGGCATTCCTCTTCACGAGTTGTTTTGTAAGCCGCATCTGTCTGTCTGTCTCCGCAATTACAAGTCTGTTAGGGGGAAGAATGGTTTCTGTGCAGCTGGGGCTTTTTCCGCGTTTGCCGAGTCGATCTGATTAACCTTCTGTCTGCTCGTTACTGACCACCGGCCAGACGTGGGGCTTTTTTTTCCTCCCTTTTTTTATGTGATTCGGTCACTGAGACACAAGAGCCGCACTATGCAAGGTCACATGCAGGTTCTTTGTCAGAACACGCTTAATTGTGATTACAAGTTTCCGGCTTTTTGACAATTTAGTGAAACTCCTGTGATTAGATTTGAGTGTCTTTGTCTCGCACTTCTTTTGCATTTGAATGAGTTCTAACTTTCTGTCAGTGTGTCTTTTTTTCTCTTTTTTTCTCATGATAATTTCTAACTACATGATGTACAAGGACATTTGCCTCCCTGGGGGCGTAGGGATGCCAGTGATGGCTGTGGGGGTCTCAGGCTCCGAGTTGCACATTTTAAAGAAAACAATGACACACTTTCCAGACTCGAGAGACGACCCTGGCAACTGATCTGTGCTTTTATTTTGAAGATCTTGCTTATGTAGATTGGTGAAAGTGTATTTGGTTCCACTGTGATGTTTTAGTAAACCAAATATTCATTTGAGGGTCCACAACATCAATTTGGGGGTGTGAAACTTTCACATTTTGGTCTTTGGTTGATTTTTTTTGTTTGTTATTAAATTATATTTCGATTGGTTTGGGAGAGACCTCTCAGTTGTTTCTCAAACAGGCCTCTAAGTTATATCAGCAGATCTGATTCTTATTCATTTTCAGTCGTCGTGAGCCACTTGTCGCCTGTTTTCCAGAGCCTCGGAAACAAACTTGCTGGGTAATTTATTGGTTTTTGCACAATTGCTCCTCATGAATTAACATTCCTGCCCTTGGTTAGTTCTGAATACCCGTGCAGTGATAAATATTTCATTGATTAAAAGTCAGCTTTGCATTTTTATGAGACGGCGCACGGAGAAAAATTATCCCAGGGCGCGTCGTGTTTTATTGGTGTCTCCATTCAGTAGAGTTTATGGATGATGATTTGCATGAGTGCAATTTTTTATCAGAGTCATTGTCATTTAAATGTGTTTAGGATCGTCACTGTTTGAGTAGACAAACTCGACTAAACAAAACGATACAAGACAGTGAAGTAACAGCTGTTTTGTTGCCGTTTTTTGTGGCGATTGATTCTGTGTTTCTGTGTTTTGGATGGAGGCAGAACAGCAGCAAGATGTCTCTCTGAAAGGATGTATTACCTGAAGGTTCGAGTCCTTGTCAATCAGTTAGTTGTCTTTTTAAGAACTGAGCCCATGAAGATGTATCAGCCCAGGTGTACTCACTGTAAACAGAACAGAACGGATTCCCTGCGACCCACCTGTGACGGTCTGAAACTGTCAGTTTCAGCTGACACCGCTCCAGCCTTCAACTTGTCTGTCACCTTCGCCATTCACGCCCGCTGTGTCACTGTGTCACTGTGTCTGCACCCGAAAAAAGGGAAAAACGTGGACGTGTGCATTTGTCACCGTGTCATTGAGTCCCACACGGAGCGCCCCGTTCCCACACGGTTAAAGAAACGCTGCCCAGAGGTCGGTTGCCCATTCCCAACCAGCTCACCGTTTCAGCGGCTGGAAATCCCCCTTGCGCACAAAGAGGCCAGATATGATACCACAGCACTGCAGGCGAGGGAGGGAGCGAGGGACAGTATTGATATGGCGAGCACTTTTGTCTGGGAAAATCCTTAAGGGAATGCAACCAATTGTTGTTAATTGTATGGGGACGCATTCTATCCCAAGTGCTGCTGGTATGTGTTACTTGTTGTGAATGGGGAGAGACAAGTATACTTACTGATGATCGGCGCTCGTGTTTTTGTCCGTGTGAGTCATTTTGGTTTGGTTGGATTGCTCTCTTTTTCTTTTTCAGTCCGGAGATGCATCAATCTTCTGATGCTCACATGCAGCAACGTCACATGTTGGGGGATATTTTTTGACCTTTGGCTGTGTTGCTGGTCATTGCACACGTTCGCACAGAGTTCACTATCATTTTTGCATCGATAGATTCAGAAAAGTCACAAACTCCCGCTCGGTAAGCTGCCTGTCAGGAGCTACGCCGGGTTTTTCGCTGCGCCAGATTGATACAACTTGCAAACGACAGATCTTTTATTGACGGCGCAAAGGGAGAAGATCCTTATTCTGACTTCCTGCAGCCTGATTGAAATATACGCTCCCCCTGACTTCTCACAGGGCTGACAGGATGATGATTGTGCTGTTCAGTCCTGGTGGTCCTCTCGGAGATAGATGCGCCTTCGCGGTCAGTCGCTGCGCTGTGTAAGAGGATGACGGAGAGCGACCAGCGCGGCCGAGGCGGCCACAGAGACGTTGTGTTCCCCTGGGCAGTATAATGACGCTCTCAGTCGGACGACGTGGTTTGAATGCGCTTCAGACGGGAAAGGGGGGGGGGGAGATGTACAGCCCCATATGCATCTACTCACCACATCATATTTCCCTGGCCATGAATGAGGCCCTCACACAGACACCCCCCCCCCACTGCTCTAGGATGGTCCGAGCCAAAACTTTTCACGACATGTCCTCGACACAATGCGGGGGAAAGGCCTTTCTTGGGATTGCACCGAGCCAGAACTCCTTGGGGAGGACGTGGTCCGTCTTCATGCAGAGAGAGAGACAGAGACAGAGACAGAGACAGAGACAGAGACAGAGACAGAGAGACAGAGAGAGAGACAGAGAGAGAACGATAAAACACACTCAGTTTTAATGAAGTCTGTACGTCTTTTCATGCCATTTATTACATAGTTGTTTCCCTGGTTGCAATTTTTCAACTAACGGTTGCAGGTTAGCTGTTGAAGATGTGGCCAGGACCAAACAGAGTGCATTAGGGATGCATCAGGTCACTCTGGCGACAAAAATCACAAGCCTAACTTCAAATGAAAACGCTGAAAGTCACGAGAAACCGTTCTCATCGTCCTCCTCGGCAACATTTCTGTGCAAGTGTAATAAAATGAGACAGTTATTATTGTGGGAGCTTCTTTTGGAGATGCTGAACGATATAAATACGTTGAGAATTTGATTGTGCACAGAGTATTTTGAACAATAACACACTTCCCTAATAGGACGCCTCTTTTGCTTTTTGCTGGGCGCGTAATGTATTCAGAGAGAAATGCAAATGTTATTGCAGTAATGATGACTCCTGCAGAACTTCCTCTTTACTTTGTTTACCACACGCTGGCCAAAAATTTAGGGGATTTTCTTTTTCCCGTCATGCCGCCTATTTAAAGCCGCCGTCATTTGTGTTTTTGACAAGCGCGCGTGTCCATTGTTTTTTTACCGCAGCGTCGAGCCGTTGTTGTCTAATTTGGTCAACTGATCTCAGACGGGTTGTGTGCCAGCTGCACGACTGACTGGGGAGTCCACCGGTCTGTCAGTGTCCTGCATGTAACTGTAAGTGGGCCCCACAGGAAGCTGATGTCTGTGACTTTGACTCTGATGCCCAAGTTGTGCGATTGTGGCCCTCGTCCCACCGTACATTCTCAAAAGAATCATCTTGTAACTTGCTTTCTGGCGTTCAAACTCAGGTGGAGGCTTTAGCCTGGAAGCAGTCCTTCTGCAGAATAGACTCGGAGAAAGAAACGCTCCCGCTGACGGACAGAAAAATGACCAAAAATAGACAAAAAAGTCAAGAGAGTGAGTTTGGATTCCCCTCTGCCCTGAACTGTCCTCCCCATGACTGTCGCTTGGCTGCGGCGTGCAACTTCTATTTTGACCTGCTCGTCTTTCGGGCCTTTTTCTTTCTCTTCTGCATTCGATCAAGCAGACCTCGCGACCCGGCAGTCCTCACCCTCCATCATCGTTTGGGAATCACAGGAATCCCCCCCTTTTTTTGATAAGGAGCGAGAAATATGACGAGGCTGGGACACGGGCAGGAAGTCAGGCTCAGGCGCAAGGTACTATTTTGGTTGAACAGTCCCATTGTCAGTGGACTGACTGGGGATGGCCGACTGCCTGGGGGAGAGCGAGGACAGCAGCAGAGAGAGAGAGAGAGAGAGAGGAGGAGGAGGAATGATGCACTGTGAGGACATCTCACTACTTTGCACACTCCCGCTTTTTCTCCTCCCTCCTCTTGCGCTGATCATTCAGAGGGTCCTCTGTCCCCCCCCTTTCAGTGTTCAACTCATGGCAGTCACACTCAGAAACATGTGCAAAGGAAGGGGCAGGGGTGTGTGGAAGTGGTGGTGGATTGGGGTGTGTGTGTGGTGTGTGTGGGGGTGGTGTCTGTTATGTAACAGTGCCTTCTCTAACGGGAGTCCGTGCCTCTTAAAGATGTAGTGTGGCAGAGGTGCGACATCAAAAAACCGCTATTAAAAGACAGGGAGGAAGAGATGATGTCAGGTCGGCGCATCCTTTTTTTGTCGGAGTGGACAATCCCTTTTGTTTGGCTGCGACGCTGTCACGTGCTAACAATAGCTGCATTTAGGAAAGGGTGGGATGACATAACGAGGGAACAGGAAAACTGGCCTTGGACTCTTTAGAAACGGATAAACTGAGATATAAATTTGGAAAGAATCGCGTCGGAAAGGGACGAGGCTGTTTTTTGGGGGAGAGAGAAAAGACTTTTTGGAAAAAGACGTGTTGTCGTATCTTCATATGCTTATTTGAAAGTTTAAATTACCCCTCAAACTGTGTCTGGGCGATCAAATATCTGCAATGATACGTTTCAATTAGCTTCAAAAGGTTATAGAGTGTGTTGCAGAAAATTTCCCAGGCAGACGACTGAGTGTGTGAACTCAGTAACACCACAAGGCCACACAAACGTTCACCGCACACACAGAGAAGTAGAAACACACATGCACGCACACGTACACACACACACACACACACCAATGCTAAAAATGGGAGGGGAATCAATGTATGTTACGGGAAACGTGTTCTTGTTTTAGTGCGACTGGTGCGCAAGGTCTCCTGGCTGCATCCTCCCAACCGTCAGAAGGCTCCTTTAGGTCTGAATCCCTCAGAGACCGCGAGGGGCATCGGCTCGGACGGACGTCAATGTAAAGCTGCACCCGAGACTGCACGGGGGCGGGTTGGGGGGGGGGGGTGGTTACGCAGCTGCCTCGAGCGAATATGAGGAGGAAAAAAAAAATAGGAGAACAAAACAGTTTGAGAGGAGGACAAACTGCCGAGCCGTCTCCGCAATGAGAAAGTAAAACTGCAGACGGCCTACTTCTCGAGATAATTTCTGGCCGTTGACTTGTCACAGATGTTTACAAATTGCTGTAACATTTAGACATTAAATGCGGGGCAATCAGGACCAAAAAAAAAAACAAGACGGCATCAAACACAAGCGTCTCGGCGGCTCGGAAGGCTGCGCAAACAAACAAGATGAAGGTCGTAGTAAAGCGCTCCGGGCTACGAGTGCGTCATGTGTGGGCCACCGCGTCGAGTGGCATTAAAGGCCACACACACGCACTCATTCATACCCACGTGTGCGCACACACACACACACACACACACGGGCAGCTGCGGATACTGTACCGAGAAGTAGCCTGCATGCGTGCGCGCACGCGCACAGGACTCCGAACACTTGCCCTCTCAAACTTCGGGGGGCCTCCGCGCAGCCTTCATGTACGCCCATGCGTTCCTGCTGCTGCGCTCGTCTTACCGACTGCTCCGGCTGAGCCACTGAGCCAGCTGGTGATAACAACACTTCCTCCTCACTCCCCTCTTGTGCTTTTGCTGTTGTGCTCCCACCATCTGCGGCAACTGGCTGGGGCCAAAGCGTCATGTTACCCACACAACTGGAGACCCAGGATCCAGAGGACCCACTCGCACACACTTGCACACGCAGCCATGGCAGCAACAGTTGCGACGGCCGTGAGACGTGGACATGAGGCGATTTATGGTGCGTTTGGACGAAGCCGAGGTGGCACCGAGTAGCAGAATATTCCTGGAAGGAAACGCACAGAAACATGTACCATTTAGAAAGAAACGCTGAGTGTGTTTCGAGCGCGTGAGAATCGGCCAGAACGGCGTTCAGGCGGGGAATAGATCCTGAGAGTATGATGAGGGGAAAAAGTTATTAAATAATCGCCAAGTCGAGTGATTTTCCGCTAACTCCGTGTTGTAAAACAAGGTGGGACACGGTTATATTACTGGAAAGTAGAATTTGAATCAGCATACGTACGCAGTCGCGTATTTAATGCCGCTGCCGTGAACAGTGGCTTAATGTCACTTGAGTAAGAATGATAAATGTCACTCTCGTTTATTCGTTGTGTGACTGGTATCAGTTCCTATCGAGCTGCGTGTTACTTTTCTCATAAGTTTTGGAAAAAAGCATGCAGCTGGTAAATCCATGTCGTTGGCGGACATCACCGAAACTAAATAATAATGTAAAATCAAATTGAATTATATCTCTCTGTTTTATAAGCGCTGCAGGTGCACCTACATGTCTTTGCGTTAAGTTCACCATGTGTTCAGTTGTATTTTGGCTTTTATGTGAAATGTTTAAGAGCGAATGAATTCTGCTGTCTAAAATGTCAAAAAATGCAACAAGAAAGCACTTTTGATGACAACTGATGAAGCAGAGAGACGACAACGTGCTGCACGTTGCGCAGATGTCTTGTTCCAACTATGAGTGAGTGTTCTGGAAAGGAGTTGCTACTCTGGTGATGACTGTCGGTGAGCAGCGGCAGGGTGTTTGGGAACAGCACTAGTATTACTTTCGCATGTTGGCTTTTTCCCGTCCAGTCACATTCGGGTGCCGCCGCCGTCCGTCTGTCCAGTCATTCGCTCGGACGTGACCGGTGCTCACCCGTTCGCGGATCTCCTCCCGAGGCGAAGTGATGTCAGATCATAAGCCTCAAACCGCGAAGGGACAGACTGGGATCAGTGACGGTTCCCAGCGAATACAATGCGGAGGAGGGAGGAGGCAGCAGGCGTGTCTCATCATGTCAATATTCGGCTCACACAGCCCAACGACTGCTGACACATTGTGGCAAAGCAATTATTTCATTGTCTGTGTCAGTTCCAGTTAGGCTCCTGCGAGGTCGGTGATGAGGTTTGACCTCCAGAAAACAAAAGTTCTGTAAACTATAGCAGCGCTGCGCTGTGGCGCTGCGTCGAGGCTTGAGAACCGTCTTTGTTAGCGCCGGATAGACGGGGCAGACAGGGAAGACCTGCGGAGGGGCCGAAGCCCATCCCAGCGAACGCTGACAAAGCCATTGTGCAGCCCGGACAGGTCGCCAGTTCATCACAGGGACAGAAACAATCGGGCGCGCGCACAAACACACATTCGGACCGGTGGTCAAATTGGAATCGACTGCATTCAATTATTTGCAATTACGGCGGCTTTGTTAGCCTGATGTGTGCAGTTGAGCCTGTGACCTGCATGATTATGGGCAGCAAACTTTATGATCAATCCCTATAATGGCTGTCGACAAATGAACACACCAGTGGCCTGATTACCCAGTCAAGCATCACCATCCGTTGGGTCACACGCACAGCCGAAGTATTGTTATTTTTCTGAGGCGGGAAGTTGCCTATTTTTATATGGGAGCGTGAATGGCGGCATTCAAAGTGGGAGTGTGGGGGGGGGGGGACTTCAAGATTAAACTCCTAATATAAGTAATGTTCTGATGACACATAGACAATGGAAAAGGAGGCAGTAGAGGGAGCCAGGGAGTGTATGAGACGGACGGGGGGGAGCAGGGCGATTCTGCACGGAGGGAGGGCAAGAGTGGCATGTGGCTGGATGGTATCCTTGGGAAAGTTTGCAGCTCGCTCTCCCACTCACTGGATCTTAGCTGGGGACAAATACCACATGGAGCTGAGAGGAAGCCCGCCGGAGTGTGCAGGGCCACGAGCACACAGGAATGTTTCACTTCAAATGGAAAATGTTCACAGCTGTTAGTTAAGCTATCTCTCTCACTCTATTTTCCTCTATCTCCGTCTATCCATCTCTCTCTCTCTTTCTCTCTCTCTCTCTCTCTCTCTCTCGGCTCGTGTTAGAAGTTTTTCTGCAGTGCTCAGCTAAAAATTCATTGTGTGCTCGTGATGGCCAGGCGTTCTTTCTCTTTTCCTTTTTTAAGCTCTGCTGTAGCTCTGGCTTTTCCTCCGCCCTGAGCCTAAACATGACCGTGTAATCATGCCACCGATGTGGGAGGTTCGCTCGAACCTTCCCGGTTATCTCGTCAGGTGGCCGCGCGGCAGCTAAAGTGCCGACAGGCCACGTTTGTATGCAAATACCCGACATACTTTACGCGGCTTGATATTGCGGAGAAGAGAAACAGTGGAAGCGCTCGCGAGTCCTCCAGAGAAAACGTAACAGCAGCTCTGTGTTGTTCTGTGTGAAGATGATCAACAAGTCGGACGAGTTAGTTTCACAGTTTCGGGGTTAAAGACTACATGTGGATGAAGCTACGATGGCAGTTCTGGCTCTGACCATGAGGCCGAGGCTTTAACACACCAACACTGCTGTCCCCGCGAAGACAGGCCCCCTGTGTGTGAACAGTTCTCGGTAACAAGTCCACAAATACCTACACAACCAAACACAGCACCAGGTTCCCAGGGATGACGTGCCCAGTCAAGCCAAACGGCAGGTGTATGGGTCCGTACCGACTGTTAGTGTTTTCCTTCTTTTCAGTCTTTGGGAATGACAAGCAGCCATTGGACCAACAGTGTGAGTCTTGAGTTTCACGAGTATATTACAGTAGGGGTGTCACACTGGCCAATATCTAAATTCGATTCCATGCAGGTTGGACAAGAAGCATGTTGCTATCTCAACCTCTAACTTACAATAAGAATGGATTCACCTTTTGTTTAAGAGCAGAGAGCTAGAATTTCTTTGTTCCTCTCGAGTATGAGGTTGCTAACTTCCGCTGATCTCTCGTCCGATGGTCGCACTACCATCTGCTGGTAAGTTCTGGGTTTTGATTAGTTTATTAGAGTCTTGAGTGTCTTTATCGCGAAACAGAACAAGGTCACATCACGAGCTAGATTAGACCAGTTTTAGTCTACGGGCCACATGTTTGACAGCTGTAGCGTCTAGCTTCGCGGTGCCTCTGATTCAAATTTGACTTCAATCTTATCTGCGACTTCGTTTCATTCGGGGGTCAAATTTTCTAACTGTTGGGGGTCCTACAATCTAATCCAGATCGGCCAATCAAACTTCCTTCGAATTAAAACTTCTGAAGTAACATGTTGACGCTAAATAGGCCGTGAAGGTTTCACGAATGCCACCCAGGCGCGCTCATGTTGAAAATTCATGAGCGATTTGTTTTGGGTCCTTTTGGTACTAATTTACACACAGGACTCCAATCAGCGTACCTGTACATGCATATGTGCACACATCAAAATGTATATTCGCAGCACCACCCACTAACATACCCAGAGGCCTAAACCGAAGGTTTTTCTCCTCTTTTTTTTTTTTTTCTTCCTAAACCACTTCCCTGCCTTTCCTCTGGTCCTGGTGACGACACTCTCTTGGAATTCACTCCTTGTGCTGTTGGTGCTCTCGGAGAGAAAGAGAGACTGACTTTGTTGTCGGGATCCGTCTGCGCTCTGCAGCCTCTAACCAGGACCATTTGGTGTCTCCTTTCTCCATGCTTTTCTTCACCGCCGCTCTGCGCTCACTCCATCAGGCGGATTTTTTTTTTTGCAAACTCGACCTCTTTCGATTTGCATCATTTGGGCTGCGCGGAGTGTTGCTCAATGACGTTCTCTTCTGTCGTTGAGTGGCCACGTTTTCCGTGCGTTTTTGGACACGCATGCAAATTTGCATCGCTGTGGATGCTGTGTGTGGTTGATCATGACTGCGTGTGTGTCCAGTGGGTGTGTGTGCGAGACAGACAGGGGGGTGGGGGGGGCATGCTGCTACATGCTCAGGAGGCCTATGAAGGGACAAGCCCACCCCCCCTCTCCCAAGCCTGCCTGTAGATTGATGGGGGAGGTGTTGCTTCTGCTCACTCATCCATCACACACTTTATTTGGGTTTTAGAGGAAAGGAAAAAAAAGGGGGGGAAGCAAAATAAAGGAAAAAAGACTTCCAAAAATATCAGAGTTGGGGGGCGAGGGGGGTGGGTCTGAGGTGCAGGGGGGGTTGAGGAGTGGAGTAAGGGGAGGCCCCTTGTCCTGCGTTGCCCCCCACCCCCTTCCCTCCTTCCCCTTCTCTTTAAGCAGATGCTGAAAAAGAAGTCTTACCCTTGTGACCCCATGCCTTTCTCCAGTCCCAGCACTGATAACAAAAGACAGATAAAGCCAAATGGGGGGGCAGATTTAGTGAAGATTAGCAAGCAGGTTTGTGATTCCGACCGGGGGAATCTGTCGTGTGTGTGTGTGTGTGTGTGTGTGTGTGTGTGTGTGTGCGCGCGTGTGTGCGTGCACACGTTTTTATGTGCGCCCTGGTAAAAGTGGGCTGCCGGTAACAGATTGTGAGAGCGGATGGTTTGAGAGCGGTTGGTGGTCTTTGTCTACCTTGCAGGCTTATGAGGGTTTAGTGTGTGACAGGACAGTGAGGCCAGAGTTTATAGCCAGCTCGACGGTGCAAACGGTGCCTGTGGTCCCGCCGCTTTACGCCTCCAGTGGGCCGTACGAGGGGTCTCGTTCTGTGCAGAGTTACAGTTGCATCATTGAGGTCCAGTGTCATCCGGTCTCTCACAAATCTGCGTATTCATGACTTTTAGTCTCACCCGTGCCCAATTTGCCAGTCGTTTTGTAGTATTTTGTATGATTATACACTTAGGTGGATCAAAAACATTGAGAAGGACCAAAGAAATGAATTACAAGTACTCTCGTTTGCATGTCATCTCATCAGCTCTTCTCTTAGTGCTGTGTTACCGTGTGCAACGAAGCAGCGAGTTCAGTTTCGGGGTTTTTGAGCTTAAACCAGCCTCAAATTAGCAGATGAACCAATGAATAAAGA
This sequence comes from Malacoctenus gilli, assembly GCA_032164315.1. Lineage (NCBI taxonomy): Eukaryota > Metazoa > Chordata > Actinopteri > Blenniiformes > Labrisomidae > Malacoctenus > Malacoctenus gilli. Next base: position 18,680,922 of record JASSRZ010000080.1, read on the forward strand.
AAGGCTTTTATTTTGAAAAAGCCTAGCTTTGTGAAATAATCTCGTTTCCTGACAGATAGGGAACTTTCTCATCTTCCAGAATCTTCCTTTTTTGTGCAGGTTAGGCTGATACTGTGCTTTTTTTTTGTCAATGTTATGCCTTTACCATTTGGTCAATTGAAGAAAGTAATTTGTCTCCCATGAAAACAGTTTTTTGTTCCGGAGTCAAAGCAAATCAAGCTCGGTCTCGGAGTTTTGTGATGTAAAAATATGAAAATGTGAAATTGTGGAGCGAGAGAGGGAGTCAAGAAAAGAGAGGCCGAGCTGGTTGGCTTATCCTCGCAGGGTCTGGACGAGTGTTTGTTTCCTCTGAGAGGCTTTTCCAAACTGCGGACCTCACAGCGAAGCCCCCAAAGGTCTTATTTGAATCACAAATGTCTTTGGTTTTCCCGATCGCTCTCAGGTTTGGGTCAGTTGAGGAATTTTGGGACCCATTAAAGCAGGGTGACAATGACTTTCACCCCCAGGGCCACCGCAGGGGTCCGCCCCCCTACTGACCTCTCCATTGCTGCCCAGTCCGAGCCTCAACAGTCCCGCTCCCAAGTTCTGATTGGTCCACCCAAGTACCCCCGGAATAAGAAAAAAAAAGAAGCACCCAAAACAAAACAAAAAAAACCCCGCTCTGGGGTCAATGTCTCTTTTCTCTCCGTCGCTCTTTTCCTCCTCACCGCCTTGTTCTGGCTCAAGTCGGGGCTTATCAAAGACAATCCACTTCTGTCATGTGGCCAAATCATCTTGACACCCATTTAGCATGCTCATCAGAGGACAGTTATGAATATTCAAGATGCTGCCAGGGGCCAGAATGGAGGCAGAAAAGGAAGAGATGAGAGGCGCAAATAATGGAGGGTGTGTGTGTCCAGGAAAAGGGGTGGGGTGGGGGGGAGAAAGTGACACAAAGAGGGACACGGAAAGGGATCACATGTGAACATGCAAGCGAACAAGGAAGTTTGGAAAATAGCTTGAAAAAAAAACAAACCGAGTTTGAGATGTCCTGAAACCATTTAGAGTCAGAATCATGTCGGACAAGATTAAAAACTAAGTTTGAAAACGTGAAGGAAAAAATACTGACTCAGCAGACGAGAGTTTGACAAAAGAGAGCATCAGCAGGACCAGCCAGAATAAAAGAAAGAAAAGATTTCACCTTTCGTAATATTGATTTGGCTAAAATCATTATACTTGTGTGAGGATTTAATGCGCAATTTCACTGCATTAACATTAAAAAATGACATTCCTGAATTTAAAAATAACTAAATTTTGATTTGTTTGGTTAAAAAGGTCAAGTCGTGAACAGTGTCGCACTTTTGTCACCGGAAGCCTTGAAACTGCTGACTTGATGTCAGACGGATAACCGAGTTGTATTTATGTGTTGTGTTTCCGTGCCTTCTGTTACTGCGAATGTATAACCGCTGGACGTCCAGTGGGACGGATCTGTTTGCAGGCGCTTCATGACAGCTGGAGTCCGAAAACAAGTCGGTATTAAAGATTAGTCACGGTGTAAAATGCAAATAAACGTCTGTAAATACTCCTGCAAGACGAAGACGTCTCCTCAAGCTGGAAAAACTTTGAGAAGAAACTTTTCTCTTCATTTCCACAATTATATCTGTGGTTAACTGATAATTATAATTATTACCTGGGGCCAGTTGTTGGATTTCGTCTTTCGTGACTTAAAAGAATGTTTATTTGTTGGAGCTCAAGTGGCTCAGACGTGCAGCCATCCGCCGATGGAGCCATCAGAACCTAAACGCAACAGAGTCGCATTCTTGTGTTTACAGGATATCGAGTTCACGTCAGGGACGACGGTTGCCTCGCGTCGCGGATTATATTTCCCAGCTGTGCAGAACCGATGTGTTGAAACTCGGGAGTGGAGCATTATGGAAAAGCCTTTTGGCAGCGCTTATGAATCGCAGCCTTTCTATCTCCTTGATCCCCCTCGTGTTGTCGACCACTGTTTGGTTATGAATGTATCGGATCTTGTGAGAACCGAGCAGAGCCAGGAAGGAACGACTTTGTGTGAATGAGCCTGCCTGTCCCGTTGACATCAATGTCAAAAACTTCTAGGACCTCGTCCAAGCTGAGACAAGTGGTCACTTGGACGTTGAGAAGGCGGCACTGTTCCAGGCTTTGAAGTTTCGGGCCCCTTTAAAGATTGTGGACGATGACAGAGCGGGTTATCGGGGCTGTTGAATCTGGCTGATTTCGAGATATTTGTGGCCCCATGTGGTGTTTGTGTAGTTGTGTTCTCGCCATGTTTCGTGTCCGACATTGTGTGGTTGTTTTCGAGGATTGCTGTGTTCGTTGTTGGAACTCTACTGATGAAACCTTTCGATTTTGGTCGAGTTCTGTTACTTTATCTAATATTCAAAGAGCTACTTCAAGACTTTTTAGTTATTAGGTTACTTATTACCAAGTAAAATCATAACAAAAAGTTAAGAATATCAAAAAAACACACTGTAAATTGGAAAAAACAACCCTTTCCTGGTGTTTTATTTGGACCTATCTATTTGAAGTTTGTACCTTGACAATCCTAAATTGCTCCCAATCGTGACCAATCACATCTCAAAGCAGCTTCTCTGTTGGTGTGTCTGTGTGTGAATGGGTGAATGTTACTTACACGGTGTCGCCGACTCCTTACGCAAATGTTTTCATCTGTTTCTGATCCAGCTTTAACTTCCAAATTGCTACACAGTTTTATGAGTGAGGAGATAAATTGCTACCTTCTTCTCTGGCCTGTTCCTTGATCTCTGTATTTTGGTGCATATGTGTCATATTTGTGGGATCCAGCGGCTTTTGTCCTTTCCATAACTTAGCCCACTTCTATCTCCCAGTGATGAATCGGGGTCAGGGCTCGGCCACCGCGGGCTATGGGATCGTATTCTGGGAGCAGCTGGGCTAATTCTGATGTTTACGTGCTGCTCGCGTGTTTATATTTAGCTCAAAAAACATTTTATCTTTGGTTGTTCAGGAGTCAAGAGTGGCCGTCTATTCAAGTTATTAATAGTTTGGCCCAAACTGTCAAGTACCAGTGGATGGGGGGGCTTGAGACAGGGCACGCAAGGTTAAATGACAAACAGGAGAGAACAGCGTGGATAAATATACGTTTCCACATACGACCGAGAGTATGAATTATTGTGTACAGTCATCACCACACCAAACCATCAGTTTGCACCATCTGCAGGCTGTAACGGGAGTCCATAAGTCTTCTATGTTTCATTCACCGCTTCCAGTCACGTTTCCATTGAGGGAACGGAATTTCAGGCTAACAAGTAGGAAGTCGATTTAAAACCATCCATATGTGTCACAGGCCGTGTTTGTCCTTCTGTGCATAATAGTTTTGTACTGCTACTCGCAAGTACTTTAACGTTCAGACTGCTTCGAGGATGTGTATCTTCTCCTCCCTGATTGGCTCAACTCTACACGGTTTCTGGATGTTTCCATCAGCTGATCGTCTCCATTAACAGATACTTTTTTTTGAGACTCACAGTTTCAAACTGTGTCGAGGCTGAAGTTTCGACCAACCACAGGGCCAGAAAGTCACCACAACAGAGGGGTCATGACAGGCCGGTATTTCCAAGTCAGACCCACCATTTTTAAAGCCCCTCAACAGCGGTTTGGCCTTTTAAACTTCTGTCAGTGAGAGAAAAAGCGTCTTATAAAGCAAAACCACGATCGACCAAGCAACAAGTTTAATATTGCCTCCGTGTCCTCTGTTGCTGCTCTGCAGGGGTCAATAAAATGCTTGCTGAATGACCCAAACTGTGTTGAGTCCAGCTGAGTAAAGTTGGTTCGAATTTAAAAAAGGCAGACTGAAAACTGTGGGTTGAATTCAAAGAAATCATTCCCAAATAAAAAAGAAATAATCAATTCCATCATCTTTTGCAATCTTTGGTTTTGGCTCACTTTGCTACACTTTTCGTCGCTGGTCAAAGCATCTGCCACTAATTTTTAATAGATTGCGACTGAGTTCCAGTCGATCCGTCAACACAAACTGACAAAAAGCCTCTGCTCACTGCGAATGGTTAAGAAAAAATAAATAAAAGATGGCGCTGACTGTGAGGGGTTTTGGTGGGTGAACATCAGCCGGTAATGAGAGGGGAAGAAAAGGAGGATTTGGAGGTGACCACATAATCAGAAGATCTCAGGATGAGTCGGACCACAAACCTTGTCAGTTAACTTGGGGTTTCCTGCAAACACACATCTGCTGCATTGTGTCGACTTCAGCCTCTGCCTGTGACAACAAGGAGTCCATTGACAAATTGACTTTTTTTTCTTATGAGCCCTCAGATGACAAATCTTCTATTTTTCTCAGATAAGCTTCCACCAGGGTCTCGTGTTTTTTCTCGGATCGCTGGTTTGAGGGGTGATGGTTTGAGGGGGCATTTCAGGACGCACCCGGTGACCCCGAACAGGCGGACAGATACGAGTGCGCCTCGAGCCAGCCAAATGCTGCCCATCCCGTCAGCTTGCGAGCACGGGCAGTGAGGTAGATAATAATTGTCAGCTTGGCTGTGGCTTTGCCAATGCCAGGGTGGGCTAGGCCTGTGGGGTCTGGCTAAAGAAGGACTAGATCACTGTGGGCATCAGGAGTCCACAGGGCTTGAGGGGGAAGAAAGAGTTTACACAGACGCAATCACACACACACACACAAACACAAGATTACTGAGCAGAAATGGCACAAAAAGATGCATCGAAGAAGAAACGTTTCTGTGTAGCGTGAATATACATAAATGTATACTTCATGTCTTTTTTTCTCTCCTCCTCCCACAGATGTCTGTGCAAGTCCTGGCTGCAAACATGAATAAAATAGCATTTATGAAGGAAACAGAGATAATAAAGACGAACGAAGCACCAACTGAACTCCTGGCGTGGTCCTATGTGAGACCCTCAGTGAGGTTACCTCCGGGAACACCCGAGTTTCGTCATAAACGCAGCTGGGAAGACACCTGAAGGACGGGGAGGACCACGTTTCATCAATGTAAGTCAGACTAACTCACTGCCTTCCTGTGGATGAAATATGCAGGCTAGAAAAAGCTTCCAGCTCTGATTATGTGTATTTATGTCCATGTGTGGGATGAAAACTGGATGAACAATCTCCTTTCTGGACCCACCCGGGCTCCGTACCTGCTTTACCTCCGAGTTTTTCGAGGTTCGGAAGATTTTCCTGCAGCGTGAGCCCCATAAAAAATGATCACTGGGGATCAGTCGACACTGCTGAAAAGGAGAAAAAGCTGCCTGGCATGAGATCTGTCGCGAAATCCGCCACATTTATGTCGCCAGACTATTTAGTGGCCACTGAAATTGGGACCTCCTGTTTAGACTGTGGGAACTGGAGACATTTAACCAATTCAACCAACGGTTTAGCTCCTCATTGTGAAATAAACAACTGCTGTGATGCTCTGAAAACATCTTCACCCACAACATCCAGCTGAAGTCAAACAGTTAGAACGCTGCGCCAGAACACATATGTGGAGGAGAATAAGGGGAAGTTTGGTTTTATGTTTGTGGTCGTGCGTTCATATCTCCTATATTGATTCTCTCAGCAGTCCCACAACCAAAAGAACCAATAGTTATCAATACGTGGTTTCAGTGCTCTTTAAAGACCGATTTCCCGCCGCAAAGTGTGCCAAAAAACTGGTGTTAATGACATCTGCTCCCAAATAGGCTGCTATCACTGCATGAGGGTGTTGGGAAGGACAGCATGTTGTTAGTGGCAATGGAATGCATCCAAATGACCACTTCTGGTCATTAGAGTTAATGTCCAGGTGTCCAAAGGAAAAGGTCTGTCCATGGAAAACTCAGCCGCGTACGTCATCGACTCTGACACAGGATGAGACCCGGGTTGTTGGAGGTGATGCTCTGGATGTGCGGTGAACGCATTTAAAGCAGCCACAGAAGCATCAATTCGTTCTCAAAAAATTCCCGTTTCCCACCAGCCTCGTTGAGCGTTTGTTGGAAAAGCAGCCGTTAGACGTAAATAGGCTTTTTTTCCCTCCTCATATTGGCCCTCACTTCCTGTCACTAGCCCAAGGGTGAAAGCGCACAATGACGAACGCCACCCACGTTTGCGCTCGCGGGCCGTCGGAGGGGCCAACAGGCAGGGCGACACCAGGGTCATTTGGTTCTGTCACGAGCATAGAAATACTCCCCCGCCCCCCCTTCGCTCCTCTCGGGGTGGACAAAGCAGGCGTGCGTTCATTGGCTTGCAGCCTGGGCGGCGGGATGTGCTCTTGTTGTGATTACCTGCCTCTGCAGAGGAAGGGCTTTCTCTGGAGGACCTATGGAAAAAATGCCGCCGTCTGCCAAGTGCCATGATTAGCACCCCGGCCCGTTCCTGGGTCAGCTCAGAGGGCAAAAGTGTCTCGACCAGCCAGGGGATTTCCACAGGCGCTGTAATTATTACCGCTTACAGCACAGCCTCGACTCTCTCCGAGCCCCACGTTCCCACTTAGGACGCTCGTACGGCGCTGCTCCGTTCAGCATGTGGTGGGATCAGACATTGGTTTTACATATGGTTTGAATATTGCATCGGTAATGGCCTCAATTTTTCATCGAGTCGAGTTATTTGATGTGACTTGATGAAGCGATGGAAGGGTGGGAACGGTTTCGCTGATATCGAACATTCAATGAAAGAAAGAAAACAAGCGTTCCGCCCTTTAAAACCTGACGCTTCACAATTTGGACCGATCGACTGATTCGGCCTGGAGTCAAAGTCGCCATTTCTTTGTAAAGTCGGGAGCTTGTAAACTTGTTGGGAGTCCTGCTGCATCGCAAACTCCCGCCCGACGTTTGCCAGAAAAAGCACGACCGGTTAATGGTTCGGAACTCTTGCTTATCTTGGCCGTCGGTGTAACAAAAGCTATAATTATCTGCAAAATAAACTGACTTCCTTGATTGTTGGACAAATAATGCATTAAACAGTTCCAGATAAACCCGCTGTGTTGCCAGGCCTTGTTGGGAGGGAGAAAACATTCCGGCCACCGGTGCTGGAAGACCGACTCAAGGGCTACTCAGGAAGTGCTCCGGTTCTGTGTTCCAGGTCTTCGTAAAATACGAGCACCTTATATAACCAATTATTATTTGAAAAACATAGCTTTGTTTTCAGTGAAAAGAAGCAAAAAGCACGCCCGACGTGTGCTACCTGCCAGCGACTTGAGTTTTTCTCGTGTGTGTCAGCACTGTGCGTCTCCCAAGGCCTTCTTTATATAGGCCCAGACATTATTTTTGGCATTTTTCGACTGACGTGTACCTCCCACTCCTCCCACCGTCTCTGGCCCTCCTCCACCAGGGCCAGGAAAGCCTGGCACTCGCCTGAAGGTCTCAGCCAGTCCCGGGCAGCTGGGATCTGGGGGAGCTCCCTGCAGTTCTGCAGTGTGCTGGCAGCCCCCGCTCCTCTCCGGCCCCCACCCGCTCTTAATTCTGCCTTTTTACTCGCAGCCAGCCTCCGAACACAATACAGAGGAGCCCTGTGCTGTGAACACAGACGCACACCCTTGGGCGTACGCACACATCCACACTTTTTATAAGCCATTGAAAGAGACAAGAGCAAAGGCAGAAAGAGGAGCAGACGCCTCTCAGATGCTGGGCTTGGCTTGGTGTGCCACTCGACACAGACGGCTGCACACAAGATAACTGTTGTTTATTGTTTATGGAAGGACCCTCTGCCTCACTCCATGCTTTCTTCATCTGGAGACTCCTGAAGGGGGCCACGGCCAAGAGCCACGGGGGGAAAGGAAAAAGAGAATGGGACTCTCTGTATCTACTGTATGCATGCAAGTGTGTGCCGCCGTGCCCGTGCGCGGGGATGAAAAGTGAAGCACGCTTTTGTGTTAGCGTGTCCAGTGGGTATGCACGCTTATTGTACAGTCCCGGGTGGTATTATTCTCTCGTTGCGAGCGTTGCGTGCTGTTTGCTCAGCTGGGGCTGTTTCGGCGAGGAGGGGGTGAGAGAAACCCACTTGTTCCCTTTGGGGGTCCCACGTTCGATAAAGTCATGACTGCAGGTGAGATTTAGCTGCCCCTCCACATCGGACAAATGACGCACTGAAGCCAGGGTTTCATAGCCAGGTGTTTGGTACTGCATGCACAGCCTCATTGGGTCAGATTCTCCAGAAAGATGTTGGGTCAAACGCTGAAGTTGAAAAGACCGTCGTTACTGAGCAATTTTTCCTAATAATCTGTTTTTTCGCACTGCAGTTCAAGGTATGCCCTCGTCAGATGCCAAGATATACCAATTTGCCTTATAAAAGGTTTTGAGTGACTCTCCTAAAACCCAATTTCCATCCATCCTTCCATCATATACCAATATCCCATTTTTCCACCTCTGGGTCACGGGGTGCTGGAGCCGATTCCAGCTGAGTTTGGGCGCGAGCAGGGTGGGAACACCCCAGGCAGGCTCCCGTTCCATCACAGAGCTTTGATTTTATGGGGCCAAACTTGTAGTATTTCTACTCAAACCAGCGCTTTTTGCCAGCTCCTTTCTTTTGACCACTCAGCAGAGCGCCGACAGACACAAGTTGCTGGTCTGCACCATTTTCTCAGGGGTTAAAACCAACAATCCCACTCAAATGGGGGGCATGAATGTCACGATTCACCGCTGTGTTTTTCTTTTTCAAAATCTTGGCATCGCCACGTTTCCATATGACCGCAACGCTTTACCTTAAGTCAACCCGACTCATTTTTATTCAGTTTTCTTCTCCTTTTTTTTCCCCCTTGGATCTGAAGTCGGGTTACAGAGAACTCGACAGGCAGCAGCTGCAGGAGTCTGAAGCTCACTCTACATGCTCGGCTCGCTAATTCACTGCTAGTCTTGTTAATTCACTCCTCTGCGAGCTAAATTCATAAGCACAAGTCATGAAATGACACAATATTGAGCAGACGCTGTCTGATCTAAGGGCAAACTTGCGCTCGACAACCGCGCCCGAGTATGGTCGCCAGTTAAAGTCTGGATTCAAGCTGCGTTCAAGCACACTTCACTGGTGAGAATCGTGTTTATTTGTTCCTGCGTTGCTGCAAATCAAAGCCCTCTTCTCTCTCAGACGTGGTCCTCGCCGATTTCTCTTCCTATCTCGGTTTGATACATCTCCCTCGACCTTTCATCAAAAATGCGGCGTTGGTCGGAGAGAGGCTGCAGCTGGACACTTATCGGCGGCGATGGCGATAGAGCATGAATGGCGCGCTGGCCCCGGGCGCTATGAAAAGGTCCTGCTGACGACTGTAGCGACAGGGTCACAGCCCCTCCATGCTGCCCCGCGACAGAGAGCGAAAGTAAACAGGCGTAATAGGGAGAGCCCAAAAGAGACTTGGACAGTGTTCTTGTAAATAATTGCGTTCATTGTTCCCGGCCACTGTTGGTTATGGTCACAAGCTGTTTGGTAGGCCCCTGTCTGTCTGGTGCTCACCATGGGCCTGGTGTCAACTCCTACGCCCCCAAAGGGAGCAACTTGTGCCAGGGGTGAGGATGCCAGCTCCCTGACCCAGTGGCCCTGCGTCTGACGTGCCACGCCAGGAGCAAACAGAACCCGGGCCAGCTCGGAGACTCGGGGCGTGCTGTGCGCATGCTGCTCCACTGTTAAATAAAGCTGGTTCAAAGAGCACATTCCTGTCCCCAGCCCAGCAGCGGAATAGCGCGCTCTCTCGCTCGTCGTGTCAAAGCGGCAGATTGTTTCATTTTATTGCGTCGCCTTTATCTCGGGCCGACTCGGCCGCAATCTGATTGGATGCCGCGTGTTATTAGGCTCTGTTGTGTGCGCTGGGAACAGCAGATGGCCTATTTGGACCAGATTACCTGTGCTCCTTATCTTAAGTGAAGAATTCATTCCAAGTGCTCCGATGGTTCAAGAAAGCTGCTTGTCCACATTGTGATTGCGGGGGCAATACGGTGGAACTTATCAGAGAGTTCACACCCACTCATACAGTAAACTTGTAAAAGCTCCATAGAGGAAGAAAAGAAAGAAAGAAAAAGCCCTGCCCGTTTTATGAACTCTATTGTCATCACCGTACTTGTTTTCAGGAGTGATTGTTTCAGTGTGCCAGAAGAAAAAGTGTGACGTTGAGAACAGCAGCAGGAAATATGAGCTGTCACCAAATTTTCACTTGTTCAGCAGTCGCTACTGGGTCTGCGTTTGTTTTCCTAACTCCTCTCAGGACTTAAAAATAAAAAGCTTCCAGACTGATGCTGCAACACAACATGAGACTTAAAAAAAAAAAGAAAGAAACAGGATGTCCCGAGCCGACGGCTCGACATCTTCTGGACTTCTTCGTCTCGAAGCGAGCCGGAAGCCTCGCCGCGTCGATGCTCCTGGAAATAAAGTTTACGAAAACAAGCGTGGGAACTCGCCCAGCTTCACGCAGCATCATGTGCAGCCTGTAATGATACAACCTCAATGACATCATGAGTGTGGGGCTTTGTTAACAGTGTTGTGCATCCCCTCAAAATACCAGTGGCTGAGTGGAACACACAAGCTGAGCGCGGCAATGGGAGGCAGATGCTGCCGGGTCGCTCCTCGAGACCCTCCTCCCTGATAGGTTTAAGGGGGGGCCTCTCCTCGGCGAAGGGGCGACGTCTGATTTTTACTGTATGGTAAATGTCAGAAAGCAAACGCAGGCCCGAGTCAGCGGACTGGAATTGGATCTAATCTGCCCCAGGCCGCCACGTTTGATCTGCGCCCACTTCAGTGCAGCTCCCCGCATTGTGAGTGTGCAGCACATTCAGGATGTTATGGTATTTTGTCGTATAATAACCTGACGTCACGGTGGAGGGAAACGGCTTTCATATGTTGCGTGACATGATGAAAACTCCGGGTCATGCGTTCATATATTCATCCTCATCTTGTCTGTGTTACTGCTTGGACGGCTCCTTCTTTCCTTTTCTTTTTTTTTTTAATTAACTTCCTGTAAAACCGGTAACCAGGTTCGTATAATAAGTTTGTTTCTCTTGTTTTCATATTGTATACATTATCCCACTGAGTACTTGCATCTGTGGCACATTCCTGCAGCGTAAAGAGAATTGCAATTTCTATCCCAGCGGCCAGAAATGGACGCAGTGCTCCGGTTTTAATGGAGCCTTTATATGACTCCCGAGATCGCCCTGTTGCAAATAACATGTTCTTCATGTTTATTGCGAGAATAATTGCAGGTGGGGAATGTTTTTATCAGGTCTGACTGAGGTCAATTATTCCGCCACAATAGCGCAGACATCAAAGCGGGGCGGGAAGCAAAACTCTTTGGCCTACAGGTAGTAGAGCCATTAAACTGGAACTATGAAACACCCCCACCCCACCCCCACCCACGCACGTTCAGTTTCCCAGCAAGCGGGATGAGCTGTAAAGATATGAAACCCTAACATGTTGGTTTTGGTCATGTGTCTGTATGTCAGGTGGTGGGAAAATAGGTGAGAAACAGAATTTGGGTTGGGCAACTTTTTTTTTTTCAAGCTTCCTCTCTTGAGGTTTCATTTTGCAATCGGAACTAATTTATACAGGGTTCGAGAACAGACCCCCCAATTATGTTTTCATCACGACACATTTTCATTCATGCTGTTCATTGAGCTTTTCTTCTCAGCCATCAGGGACAACAAAGTCAGGATATGATTATCATTGCGACACCTTGTCAAACACACTTTTTCTGTCTATATTTTAAAATTTTTACTGCTTTTTTGTGTCTAAATTTCATTTTCCTGGTGTTTTACATGACTTCTGTGATTCGCAGCGCTGCCTTTTTTACTCAGACCTTTCATCCAATCAAACGTGAGCCATCATGTGTTGCCAGTTTGGGAAAATCTGCCTTCAGGTCTTCAGAATCAACAGTACCGACATAAATCAAAGGACACCAAACTTTGGGATTAAACAATCACATATTGGTGTTGGTGACACCAGGGCCATCATGCAAACATGACTTATGTTTCCAAATCCCATCAACAGTTTACAACTCGGCGAGAAATACCGCTGGTTCGGCGTCGAACGTTGATCAAAGCGGCTGTCGTCGTCATGACGGATGATATTTAAAGGCCTGTCTTGTTAAAGTCAAACAGCCCAACGCGAACAAAAGCCAAATGGTGTTCGGTTTTAAGTGCAAGCAGAGAAACAAAGAAGGTAATCATGTCATTACACAAAAGCACCGTAGGAGACTAAACGCACGTCACGCCGGATGAGGACGGAGTAAATGAGCAGCTGTTTCCGATAAACACTAAATAATCATAAAAAAGTTCGAAGTTATTAGCAGCTTCACTGTGCCAAGTCCGATTAGCCGTGTTTCCATGGAAGATGAAGGGCATTTAGCAAAAGTGCAGCTCCAGTTTTACCACCATTGATTGATTTTCGGCCTCCGCCTCGCTCGCACACTTTGTAGTTTTCCTCGATCCCACCTCTGCATAACATTTACTGGTGTGGTTTCCTCAACCTCAACCAAGCCCATTGTATAATCCCTCTGCAGAAGTGTCTCCTGCTTTACAAGGCAAATTACTGGTTTGGAATTCGGAGCTTTATTACGTTTCATCCCTTGCTCCTATTTTGATTTAGCGATCGCAGTAAGGTCTGTGAGTGACGTGAAGCGAGAGGCGTGCTGGGTTTAATTCGTCCTCAAAAGCAACAAAAAAACCAACATGAAGTAGAGAGAACTGTGGATGCAGAGAGCAGCACATGGTCCGAATGCTACGCTTTTCGAGACTTCCTTCCTCACGACGCATAATCTTGTAACTCCCCTTTCACATCCGTTTGCCCCCGTCCGCTGGAACCAGAAAATCAATCCGCTGCATAAACGATGTCAAACAACGACGCGGACCCCGGCCTGCCCCAGCCGAGGGGGGCCCGGACGTGATTGACTCAAGATCGCTCGTCGGCTGTTTGAAAATACGGTCTCAATTACTCAGCTCCCGCAAACCCCTTCGGTTTATACACTCGCATACGAGCACACATGCGTGCACTCCACATTCCCGCTTCGGCAGCTAAATTAAAGTCAGATTACCATCAGTGAGTGCATCCTAAATGCACTTTTCGGTGAATGCAGCTCTGGCTTCCTCGGCCCGTCTTGCTCACGCCCCCCCCCTCCGGGAGGCCCCTGCAGAAGCCTGGTTTGCACTTTTCTGCGCTACTTACTAATTGATCCCGCCCGTTGGAGGTGAGCTGAGGTGGACGGAGATGGCGAAGCATGGCGGTCATATGTGACTGAGGCCACTGATGTGGCAACCATTAGCGCACGGCGTCAGCAGAAGCATGGAGGCGCACGCGGGGTGTGCAGCTTGAACAAATAAGGCCCTCTGTGTTTTGGAGTGAATACCCCTGCTGCCTTATTACCAGTTTGAAGTGTGGTTTGCTGGCGATGACATCAATGACAAACAGAGCGCTCTGGTTTCCTCTTCAGGGATGGAAACTGCTGCTTTGAACTTAAACAACTTCTCCATTCATTCCTTATGGGACGGAGACACTAACAACCTAGTTCTGCATCATCTGCATAAGAGAGCCGTGATGCTCTGGGAAAGACTCGACTGTTGGAATGACTCCCTGCTCTCCAGCGGTTGGTTTAATACATCCAAATCCAGCGACGAGACGAAAAACAACTCACTTTACAAGCAAGCAATCAATCATTTCTAATTAATTAAGGGTCAGCTGTGTTCACTTGATGTTGCAGGTCAATGAGCATTGCATGAAACTTTGCTTCTGCCCCTAAGTCAATGTCAGAATTGATTTTGAGTGACATGAAGTCTTTGCAATTTGTCACCAAGGAGGTTTAGAGGCTGTAAGTGAAAGTAAACTTGTGCCTTTTAAACAGCAGTGATTATGCAGACTCATTTGCAGCATTGTGCTGGTTGGAATCACAATAAGAGGTGTTTCTAGCTCAATTACCAGTCTCTCTTCACACGGTTCATGTCTGTATAACACTGAATTCCCTGCGTAGTGCTGTATAAACTCGCCTTGCTTTGGCCTTAAGTTTGGGGCTTTTTGATTGGTGGATGGCCGTTGTCGTTAAGTGAGTGAGACCAGTTACAAAACGCATTTCCCCGGTATCATAATAGTCTTAAAGGACCTACTCTGAAAGCAGTATTCATCTCGCTGCCAAGCCAGAAGCTCACATAACATCAGAATCAATGTGGGGTTCAATGGCACTTTAACCCATAGACAAGGCAAAATGGACGGTCAAACTGCTTTGATTGGAGTTGGAGGACGATTTATTCCACCACCTGAACCTTCGCCGCCCACGATAGTGTTGATAACGATGATGGCAACTCATTATCATGCTCTCTTCTCTCACTTCATGCGATAATAAATCAGTTTACTGGTGGCATTAAAGCCACGAGTACGAACAGAGACCTGTACTCTGGAGAAAAACGCTGTGAGTGCAACATTGATATCGGAAAGTTAAGACACCAAAGTGTGTGGACATTCCTTATTTTATCATGTAATTAAGATTCAGAAAAGAACTGCAGAATCACCCAAAACACAAAGCAAAAACAGCTTTCTGTCAGACCTACTTGACGTCTTTTGGTTGTTGTGATTTATGAAACTCCTCAGTCAAACTTTTATGAGACGTTTGTGATCAGACGGTGTTGATTCCTCATTGTGTTTCGTACCTGTTCAAAGAGTTTAACAGGATGTGTGCTTGTGAACTTTTATAGTATGTCACGTAGTAGTATAATACAGGAACTTCTTGAAGTCTTACACCTCTCTACACCAAGTACCACTGTAGGTAATAACACAGTACATCTCCAAAGGAACCAGTCAGACTTGAGCTTTCGGGTGTTATGCCGCGTCATAAACTTGATGCCCTCGAGCTCGAGTTTCAGGTTTTGCATACAGGTATGTGAACACATCACTCACGCTGTCGATATCATGCAAAAAATGCTGACGATTTGCATGCCCCAAAATTCCAAGCTTCTCCTTTAACAGACCCGAGTAATAATTTGACAAGGACGCATCTGGAGTCGGACTTGCCCGGATCTGATTCCTGGAGGTTTTTGTTTGGGATCACGAAGTGTGTGTACAGCGGGTGAATCCGGTCCTCTGGTACACTGAGCTTTTCTTATGCAACCTGCTCCAGTGTTCAAAGGCTGCTGAGTGCCCTCTCCTGCTTTGTCAGGCTCACACAAGGGTTTATCAAGTGTAGGGGTGGGAAGGCATGACGCTGGAGGACTTTGGAAGTGAGCGCTCATGTGTCTATGCAGCAGGTTTGCCTCTACGTGCGCGCGCGCGTGCGTGCGTGCGCGCATTTTCTTTAGTGTGTTGCCAAGTGTGGGGGCGTGTGTGTGTAAGATGTGTCTGCATCCCGACGCTCATTGTGTTTGCGTTCGATTACATGTGCGCACTTGTGCTCCGATGTGCATGCATGTGCTTTCTTCTGTTTTCCGACTCGGGGACTTTGTCCTCAGATAGGTGTGCCAGCCAGTCAGCTGAGAGAGAGAGAGAGAGAGAGAGAGAGCGAGAGAGACATTAAGAGAGAGTGGGGGGAAGCAAGATCTGAGGGAGGCCGTGGCGCAAGAACTGGGGAAAAAAAAAAGGACGAGAGCGAAAACAAGCGACAGACCGAGTGAATGACAGATACGAGCCGAGGCAGAAACAGCGGCGCCGGACTGCGGCGTGGCTCCCTTTGATCCTTGCTCCAGATGTTTGTGCATTACAAACACCGCAAACATAACACAACAGGTACAAACAAGATTTGACGAGAATACCGTTACTGGCAGGTGTTTCACGGTCAGATAACGCTACCTCGATTTGTTGAGCTGATTTTTAAACACATGACCTTTTCCATTTTCAAAGCTATGAATTTGGTAACACATTATCAGATATGTTTATATCATTTGATGCTTTTGATTTCTTCTAATTAAAAGAAAACAACTCAGATGACTCTTTTTGATCTCGTCTAATTGAGACGATTTTAAAGTGAAGCCCACAGATGAAGGTTCTTCAGACAACGCTGATCGATTTGACGGAATCTCTCCGCATGATGAAAACATTGAAGTGACGTTCGATTAAGAATCCATCGATCGGGCGGATCTGACGGCGGGTGGAAAAGCAAGTGTCTAGCAGACTGGCTGCCCTGCCACCCACGCTGTTGACAAGGCAGGGTGCCTGATGACGTTGTCGTTAGGTAAAGTACAAACAGTAACGGCACTGACCGACCTGAGCACTCTTTGAACTTCAAATGAATTGCGGGTCTACCAGCAGCTGTTCAGAATGACCTTACCCCACAAAAATCAATCAGCACAAACATACTGGGAAGGCTGCCGTAGTGGAGCGGTCTTACAGGAAAGTGTGTGCGCCCGTGTGTGTGTGTGTGTGTGTGGTCCAGTATGATGTGCACAGTCATGATGCAGGTAAAAGAGGAACCTTTCCAAAGAAAATTCTTTGGAAGTTTTTCAACGTTTCTTCGCACCTCGTCACCGGCCTTTTCCCCCCATCGCATCCCTCCCAAAACGGCTCTTTTTTTTTCCGCTGACCCAAGTTCAACAGATTGGACTAGTGGACTCGTCTTAGTGGAAAACTCTCTCACAAACCAGACAAACATACACAAGCAGCGAGTGTCAAGGTGTTCTTTTCAATGATTGAAAGGCACCATTGCACTTGTTAACCTCCTTCTCTCGTCCAAACCTAATACAGGGACTGTAGGCGACGGGGGTGATGTGGTTTGAAGTGGCACCGGGCCCTTACAGGGCTCCAGTTTACCACTTGTCTGCCAGGTGGCCCCACCCACTTGGGCACCAGGGCAGGACACACTCACTGGCTGCCTGTCTGTTTGGCTTTAAACCCCTCGCCGTCGCCGCTCCCTTTTTTTAATGTTTAGGTTCGAGACGCTGGTCGGTCGTGGCGCGCGTCGGCCCGCTGGCTGGCTGGCTGGCTGGCCCTGTTTTCCTGCCAACGTGGTATGGAGGTGTGCGCCGGTTATCTCCTTCTGGAAAAGGCAGTGCCCTTGTTGCTCCATGTATCCCAGCTCCACTGACCGGCTATTGATAAGGCTAATGTCTCCCGATAGCTACCGAGCTTTCAAGTGGCGGCACAAAACAGCCGGCTTCCCTTTTATGTTGTTTTCCCAAGCCAAGGACAGACAGGCCTCCCCGCAGGCCGGAGCTGGCTAATCAGTAATCACTAACTTGCTGAGCCCAGCAGTGCGCTTCAGATGGGCTGCCTTTCATCCCTTCTTCTTCTTCGCCATCTTCTGTCTTCCTCGGTCTCCAAAAGCGCTGGATGACAACCTCTGTCTCTGCCCATCGCTCCATCCCTCCCACTACGTCACGTTGCTCATCCTCTTTCGTTCCTCTCCTCTCTTTTGAGCCCCCCTTTTGTCTCCCCCCCGATAAATCAAGATACAGAAGGAGGGGATCAAGAGGTCTCCGGGCTATGACTGTGCCCACGGACACATGGCGTTATATTAAAACATTAGTACCACTATATGACTTTATTTAGCACTTGCCAAAGAAAATGGATTAGGTGGCAGCAACGGAACAAAAGAGGAGTCCTCCTCAGACGCCCTGACGTGGCTTCTGCTTTCACGGCCAACAGCAGCAGCTCCTCTCCAAACTTTCTGGCCTCCTGTTCACAGTCACGCCCTCTCCTGCCGCTCTCAGACACTCTCTGTGCCTCTAAAGTCAATAAAAGTAGAAATACACGACAACAAATCCTCACCTGCAACACTCAAGCCACTGCACAGTGACGTTTCTCCGCTTTATGTTGGACTTATGTCTTTGTTTCTTTCTGAACTTCTGCTGTGTTGTTTATTCGAACCATACCAACGAGGTTAAGTTACCTTTAATTTGCACATCATATTTAAGGCCTTTTCTCTTAAATACACTCAGTTACAAACCTTTTTCCCATTTCATGCATTTCGTTTATGGTTGGAAACTTATTGGTTTAGGTCTGCACAGTTTGAACTCAAAAACACAACTTTGATTCAAAAAGAGCGACAACTAACAAAATTGTCAAACAACTAAAATGCATTATTTGTTCAGCAAAATAATGATTTTTAATACCAAATAAAATGTCAGACAGTTGTTAAAACAATCAAGCTAAAGTTTTTGCATAAATTTACCCCTTGTCTTCTTACTTACAACTTCAAAAATACTTGTTTTTCCATTCTTTTTTTCTCACCCTATCTGATGAATTTATCAAAAACACCTTGGTGGCGTTGCTGTAAATAACAGCGTCCTTTAATTTTCATTTAGCGTAAAGTGTTTGAAACATTTTAGGTTACACCGATGCATGTTTCATATTGGACCAAAATTTGCATAGTAATGACATAATGAAGTCATGTCTGAGGGTGTGTCAACAGCACCTCAACGGCGGATTGGTTCCAATTAAAGCAAAGCATGACACAATTGATTTGTTGGTGCCGCCGACGTGACGAGGCGCCGCAGCTGCCAAAAGAAACCTGCTGTTGCCCTGAACAAGCAGACCAAAACCATTTCCATTGGGTTTTTGGTTTTGAATGAAGTCTGAATGCAGCGCAGACCAAAAACCTTAAAAATAAACCAAATACCAAACTTGACAGGTGCTGAAAGCACCGTCTCCGAGCGACTGAGCTCTTTCACATGAGCTGGTTTGTGTCGTCGGGGAGTTTCTGCTGCAGTTGGCTAAAAAAAAAAATCACCAGTCTTTGCACACACGTGGTTCGGCAATTTACATGCTATTATTTGAAAGTTATGAATGTTTCATTCCATAAGATATTTCAGGACCGTCTGGTCTCGGATATTGAGAGAGAAAAATTCAGCCCCCAGTGCGCTGATTTCGTTGTTTAATTATACCTCTGGTTCAGGACGAGAGGGGGGAAAGAAAAAATAGTAGAGCTGCAATTCAAAGAGAAAGAAACGCCACCGTTGGCAAATTTGACTTCAGCGAGACAAGACTGAATTTTCCAACCCAAAACTTTGTCGAAATAGTGCTACGATGCTTGTATGTTGGAAAAATTGCGCTTTTAGCCCCGTCAAAGCAATGACGCCAAAAGAAGACTGAACGCTCGATGCTACACGGTCAATTCCTTCTTGGTAGATACACGTGGAGTCCTACGTGTGGTGGAGAAAGGGAGAGTTGCTGCGTTCGTCGGAGGAGCGCACCGAATAACAGGTGGAGTACTTCTGACTTACTCCCGTGGTGGATCGTCAAAGTCTGCCACTGTCTGCTCGGCAGGTTGTGAGTGAGCGTCGGGAGGTGGCTGGAATCAGAACAGCGAGGGTTTCGAGCCGCATTTCTTCTCTTTCGTCAATACTTCCTTATACGGAGCCTTATTTCGAACACGTTGAAGTCATTTGTAATCATATTATGCGGCATTAAAGTGTGTCGACCTGCCATCACTGAGGTGCGCTTCTCCTGCGTGCGAGCAGTCGAAGGCTTGCGGGCCAACCCCGCTGCTAGCCCACAAACTAGTTCAGCAGCTGGCCCAAATGCATTGTGGGTAGAGGAAATGACCTCGGTGATGAGGAACGCGTTATCGGTTGCGCGCAGGACATCCTTCATACTGTAATGTCACCCGGCAGCACGGCGCGGAGATAAAGGGACACACACACACACACACAGGCTGGATGGTGGACAGGCTGCAGGAACACGTCCCCTCTGCTGACTGACTGACTGACTGACTGACTGTCTGTCTCGAGTCCGTCCGACACACTTTTCTGTCACACACACCAACATCCTGCAGTAAATGTTCCATTGAGTGTGTGTACTTTAAGAAAAAAAAGGGGGTGTATGTGTGATTGGCAGGTGTGAACGTCTCTGCCGTCACAGCAGGACTTCACTTCAACACACTTATTGTTTCAGTTCATTCATCTTAGCCAGAAAACCTCGTCTTTTTATTGGTGTGAATATACCAGAGACATATTTATTCTTGAAAAGACAAATCAGTGCAGCTGCTTTTGATGTTGTTGCACAGGTGAGATTCTGCTCATCATTTGTGTCCATCACTCATCAGGCATTTTCATGCATTAATTATGTAATTACTTGATCAAACTTTATTTATGTCGTATTTTTATGCAATTTGATACAGCTGAGAGGAATAACAATTTGCATGCTTAAAGATAATTTACTTTAATTTATTTTGTTTATTTTAAGAAAAAAAGAGATGAAGAAATCCTCGGTTGGATTTAAAAGTTTGTTGCTTTTTTCCATTTTTCTTCAGAAGAAGAAACCTATCGTAAAATTGATTCTTGTGGCATTTAAGGCTCTAAAAGTATTAATATTTTTAATTTCAGACCATCTCATTTCACCGTTCTAATGGAAATAACTTGAAGAAAAAAATCTTGTGACTTCACATGAAAATTTAGTTTGTAAATTAGGTCTAGTAAAGTAAATTCGAAATTATCAAAATGTACACACATGCATCTGATTATTTCGTTCAAAGTATCTCAACAAAAATATAGGTGCATAAAAGGTGGGTTTGTGAATTAATTCTCTGATCTCTTCTGTTTACTTGAGCAATTCAAACTTTCTGAACACGAGTAACTTTATGAGCTCTGTCCGACATTGTTGCACATTCCTCAGTGAATGCTGTTGTGTGCGTACGACTGTGCTCTGGCAGTTTCTCATGCCCCCCCCCCCTTTAAAAGGGAACACATTCCGTCCTGCCATCATCCTCTGCCCCCACCTCCTCTACATCTCTCTGCTCCGGGTAACCAGACCCAGATGGTACCTGGTACAGACACCAGCCGCTTGTTTCTCTCTCTCTCTCTCTCGCTCACTCTCTCTCTTTTTTCCTGCCTTTTGTGAGTCAGACGCTGCAATCAGTAGCCAGGAAGCCCAGAATTGAGGTGTGGGCCTTCATGAGGCCATGCTGGGGTGAACAGAGGCTTAGGGAAGGGGAGGGAGGGCGTGAGGGGGCTGCCGGTGGTGGGTGGTGGTGTTGGGTGGTGGTGTTTGGGGGTGTGGGGGGGGGGGGGGAGAAATGTAGTGGAACACTTTAAGTGTATTTAACTTCAATTAA